>BSBK01006497.1:217500-382716 GCA_027943335.1 Chamaecyparis obtusa
CAAGGGTTTTCATGATACCAAAATATCAATGTTATGAGTATGAATTTTCATGAATGATTTCTTGTTTAGATTACATGCAAATTATATTTTCAATTACTTAAATGTATGTTTCAATAATATATTTAGTCGGTTAATTGATATCTACACTTGGAAAGTTTTTAGTCTTGAAAATTTTTGAAGGTACTAATTCACCCCTCCCCTCTCAGTACTTATCTTTCCATAATCCCAACAATTGGTATCAGAGCTAGATCTCTTGTTAAGGAAGTTTAATCACTTAAGAGGAAATATCTAAGGATGGAAAGACATAAGTTGGATAAGACTATTGAGAATCAAAGGTTACAGATGAAAATCTTTATTGAACAATTCAAAGAAGCTAAAGAAAAGCTGAAGAAGTTACTAATCAAAAGGAAGGATATTGCAATTTGGTATAGTGAGACTGATTATCATGAAGTGAAGATAGATGATCCATTTGAGGTATCTGGATCTGGATCTTGTAGCATATATGATGCATCTAAAGGAACCATATCAGATCTATCTAAAAAGAATCAATATCTTACTAAAAAAGTGAAAGCTCTGCAGATTGGTCAAGAGACACAAATGGTTAGGATGATTGATGTCTTGATGTGAATAATGCAAGGCAATCAAAACATGAAAGAAACTTTTCTATTGAAGATAGAAGAAAAATGATTGATAAGTTACAAGAGAAGGAATCTAAGATACTAAGACTCATCGAGCATCAATTTGAAATCTCCAATAAAATGGCTGTCATAAGTCAAGAAGTCAACCAAGTAAATAGTGAGCTTACAAGGAAACTAGAAGACATCGATGAATTAAGAGAGGAAAATGAAACATTGAAGAATGTGGTAAAAATGTAACAACAACACAATGAGATGATCATGAAAGCTACAAACATTGCGAAAATAATGGATGAATTTCTAATAAGTCAAAAAAGGCTTGATAGCACAACTAGTTTAGGTTACAATGAGAAAGGAGAATCATCAAGACAAGTTGAACAAAAGAATGCCTATGCTAATCCAAGAACAAAGAATCTATCGTATTATCATTGTGTAAAATTGGGTCACACATCAAATGTTTGTAGAAGTAAAGAAAAAGTTATTCGTAAATCCATTTCTAAGTTTAATGGTTATTTCTATAACTGTAATAAGTACAGACATCAGGCACATGAGTGTAGATCAAATGTGAATAGGACACTCAAGAAACCTTATATGGAGAAACATTTTGACACTTGCAATATGCATGGACACATATCACAAGAATGCAAAACAAAGATAAAGCAAGTCTGGACACTAAATGAATAGAACAAATCATATCAACCGAAAAGGAAAGGTTTAATGCATATGCTTGGGAGTACAACTTGTGGGTTAATTGTACATCTTGTGGTAGGTATGGACATATAGCAGAAAATTGCATGAGAAAGAACTAGATAGGAAGATCTTGTAATTCGACAAGTACTGGTATGGTATGTTTGCACTATCACAAAGTCAGTCACTTAAGAAAGGATTGTAGAGACTGAGCACCAGAGACACATACAAATATAAATGGTAATACAATTGAGGAAATAATAAGGATAAGAAATCAAATGTGGAGAAAAACATCAAATGATAATGTTGGATCAAGCACTACAGTTGGTGACACCTCATCCATTGGATTAGGTGACATCACCACCTCTACCTAAATCAAAAGGGTATGTATGGAACTGAATTTAAAATTGGTTATATTATACAATAGTTCCTTATATCTAGTGAATGCACACCAAATTAGAATGAAATAAGATGCACTATGGGATTACGTGTTTAGAATGGAAACTATCTACAGTTGGTAAAAGAATGACTGAGTAAATGTTTTCTAGTCAGTGAATATTGCCAAGGTTAACTGAGTCGTGGTATTGAAAAAGTTTAAGAGAGAAATGAAATGTTTAGTATAAATATACGATGGACTTAGTCATTTTTCACATAGTGATTACGAAGAACTAGAGTGACTTGAGAAGATTTGAGTGAAGAAATTCTAAAGCGTTTTAGCATAGATTTGAAGGATTTCCTAGAAAGTTAATCATGATCAAAACTAAGTTTTACAACCCCTGAGTTATTTTGAAATATATTTACGAAGCCCTAAATTTTAGAAACAATGACATGCTTGTACATGGTCATGAAATCTAAGTCCATGAGTGATAAGAAGATCAACCTAATTAATTATGCAACCTATAATGAACTAAAGTACAAGTTACACCCTGAAATTGCATCATAGATTGACCAAACTAGTGCATTTTCAAGTATTCTACCTAGGGTTTTGTTGGTTCAAGATATCTATGCATACATTGATTGCAAGATCAATGAAATAGGTGATTTTGAGCTTCAATCCACCTTCCAGGAGCTAAGTATGGATAGAAAGCTCAAGGATGAGCATAAACACTTAGAGGTGAAGGGTTTAATGAACACCCTTTATTTCTTGAGAGAGTTCAAGACAAAATGGATTAGAGTTGTATTAAGATGAGTGCATGAAGGAAAGTTATGGTTGGATGAACCAATAAAAATGACAAGGGACATTATACATGTAGTCACTAGTTACCCTATTATTGATAAAGTAAAATCTATAAGGAGTGCACTAAGAACCGAAATTGAGAAGTTAACTAGAGCATAATGACATGAAAGAGGTATGAGAGTCAACACAATTTCTAATCCTGAGATAAGGTTTGGTGCTTATGAAGTTAATTATAAGATATTTCAATCAAGCAAGTTGAATAGTGTACCTTGTGGAGTGGTAGACATCGCCTACATGATTGTTAAGAAAGGTTTTCAATTCGACCTAGCCAAGCTCCTACTAAAATAATTAGATGATAATATGAGAACCATTAGGTCGACAAAGAAAAATATGTGTAAGCTTGTTTCCCTACTAATTTGTATATTTTTCTATGTGTAAAACTTCTTTCCCTAAATTGGTAATGTTGACTGGGATGTCGATCGACTGACTATTATGCAAATTAGTTATTTTATTCAAGATTTGGGTCAGAATTTTGTTAGTGTCATGGATGTTTACTTTGAACAATTTAAAAGAAAATACATCAAACAAGTAGGATACTAGGTCAACTAGTAGAAGAATATAAAGATGATATCTACTTCCTAGTGGACACTGACACCACACTAATCAAGGTAGTTGAACTGAGAACTTCTTGGTTACTCCCTATGGGATATGAATTAGATATTGATAAATCTTCCAAGTCAATATAGATATTACTGGCCGAGTCCAAAGATCCATAGAAAACTAGGTTCGATACGTATGAAGAGGCCAAATTAAGAATTAAGATGGATCTAGTCAAAGTAAAGGTATGTAAGAAATCCAAGAAGATGAAGGATACCTTGGTAAAATAATTTGGAGATGAAGTAGAAGAAGGTGAGGCATCAACAACTAATTTGGTTAAAGAGGCAACTGAGGAACAATTACTCATAGGCAATAGTAAAAATGATGATGAGAAGACCGAGTCAGATAAAGATATCCAAGCTACACCGATCAAGGCCATAGGGAAGGGAAAACAAGAAAAATCACCTACAAGAGCAAGGACAAGGTCCTCAACAGCTACTTCTCTACCCCCAAATAAATGAATAGTGAAAATATCAAGGTGAACTCCTACCAAGACCTATTAGAAGAAAAAGAGAGGTGCCCAAGTGACACAAGAGAGGACAGGAGAGGGGCCAAAGGCACATCCTAACCAGATCCACCTTATAGAGATCACACCTGGAAGAAACAAACACACAAGTGAGAGAGAGAATGCATATATCTTTCATATGTTTATTCCAATTCATTCATACATGTTAGGCTATAAGGCCTTCCCAGTTTAGGCCAGATATTACAATTCAATTACAGAAGTCCTCCAACATGCAAGGATCTGAAACAATTTTCAAACTTCTATCTTCTACTAGTGATGTCCCTAATTGATGTCCCAAAACTACAAACAAAGATTACATTATATACAAGAGGCTACCGAACAAGTCGGCCTTCAAATCCACCATCAACAAAAGGAATGACAAGATCTAGGTCCACATGCTTCCCAATGATATATACCAGCATTAAATACATGACCATAATTAATTACAAGATTCAACCTCAATAAGAAACTAAAACAAACAAATTGGTAAGCAAGGATAATCGAGCTACAGAAAAGCATCACCGAGTGCTAGGGGAATTAAATAAGTGCTAGAGAGATAACTGACCATCCCCGGTTAACAAAGGAACCTGAACAACACTAAACCAACTTGGTCAAAGCATGAACCGAGCAACACAGGAAAACACAAACATGTTTTTGGTGACACAGGATTGCCAAGAACCCAAGATACTCTTGCATCAGACACCAGGGGTTATTTGAAATGATTCTCTGAATCATGAAGAAGGTACAATCCAAGCTGAATCCAACTCAGACTGTGAAATCCATGAATTTTCTTCAATCGGTCTATTCTTCCACTTTACCAGATATTCCATATATTATTTTCCTCTTTTACTTCTGCCATTTCTTTGTTCCAAAATATGCTCAACTTCTTCTATTTTTTTCTTAGGATAATTAATTGGTATTGTCATTTCTTCATCTAAATCATGGTACTCATACAAATCAGCAATGTTGAAAATAGGTGATATATCCATGTGTTTAGGTAACTCAATTTCATAGGAATTTCCACTATCAAATTTCTTCAAAATCTTGCAAGGACCAAAATTCTTCATTTTCAACTTCCCATGTGTTCCAACAGCAAATCTACCTTTCTTCAAATGAACCATTATTTCATCATCGACTACAAAAGTCTTATGTCTTCTAGATCTATCAACTTTATCTTTGTATTTCTGATTACTTTTCTTCAACTTATGTTTCTCATCTTCATGCAATGTCTTCATGTATTTAGAAAACTTTACTCCTTCAGCACTTCTCTTTCCTTCATCAACAATATCCCTCAAATTTGATATACCTCTTGGTTGTATGCCATTTACAATATCAAAAGGTTTTTTTCTAGTACTCCTATTCACTGAATTATTGTATGCAAACTCTACTTGTGCCAACACAAAATCCCAATTACTCGGTGTGTCTCCAACTAAACATCTCAAAAGATTACCCAAGCTTCTATTCACAACTTTTGTTTGTCCATCGGTCTATGGGTGAAATGTAGAACTATATTTCAACTCGATGCCAAAATTTCTCCAAAGGGTCTTCCAAAAGTATCCAACAAATTTATTGTCTCGGTCAAAGATGATACTCCTCAGTAATCCATGAAATTGGACAATTTCCTTAAAGAAAAGATCTTCTATATGTACTGCATCTGATGTCTTTCTATAGGGTAGAAAATGTGTCATTTTAGAAAATATATCCACAACAACAAATATAGAATCATTATCTCTTACTGTCTTTGGTAAGCCAAGAGCAAAATCCATACTGATATAAATTTCCAAGGATTCTCAGGAACAAAAATTAGTGTATACAATCCAGTATTTCGACTTACTCCTTTTGCAACTTGACAAATTCTACAACTTTTCACAAATTTTTGAACATCCTTATACAACTGTGGCCAAAAGTATTTCTCCTTAATAAAATTCAATGTCTTGTCAACACCAAAGTGTCTAGCCAAACCACTACTATGTTTATCTTTTATCAAATTAGTTCTCATTGATCCTCTCAGTATACACAACTGAATACCTTTAAACAACATACCTCCTTGAATAAAATATTCTTTCCATTTAGTAATTGGTTGATCTTGAATAGGTGATTTGCACTTTCTCCACGGCTCAGAAAAATCAGGACCAAATTCATAAGAATCTCTCATGTCATCAAAACTAAGAACTTTAATTTTCATTTTGGTCATCAAAGATCTTCTTCTACTCAATGCATCTACAACTTGATTAGTGACTCCACTCTTATCCTTTATTATAAATGTATAACTCTACAAATAATCAACCCATTTCATATGTCTCTGATTCAACTTATTCTGACTACCCAAATACTATAAATATTTATGATTGGTATACAACACAAATTCACTTGGTATCAAATAATTTCTCCATTTCTTCAGGGCTTGAACAATAGCATAGAATTCTTGATCATACATAGAATAATTCCTTTTGGCATCATTCAACTTTTCACTAAAGAAAGCAACAGGTTTACCTTCTTGACTCAACACAACTCCTATTGCACTTCCACTTGCATCACATTCTACTTGAAATACCTTATTGAAATGATGCAATGCTAAAATAGGAAATTTAGAAAGCTTCTTCTTCAAAGTCTCAAAACTTTTATCAGCTGCATGTGTCCACTTGAATTCTCTTTTATCTCCTCTAATAGTCTCAGTCATAGAATTACAAATTGAACTAAAATTCCTAATAAATTTTTGGTAAAAACTTTCCAAACCATGAAATGATCTTACCTCATTAGCATTCTCAGGTGTAGGACAATTCAAAATAGCTTCAACCTTTTCAAGATCCATCTTCAAACCATCAGGTTAAATCACAAATCCCAAATACACAATCTCCTATTTCATGAAAGAACACTTTTTCATATTTATCAACAACTTTTATTCTTTCAACCTCTGCAATACTTGTTTAGCATGCAACAAATGTTCTTCTTTGGTCTTAAAGAATATCAAAATATCATCTAGGTATACAATCACAAATGTACCTAATAATTTCTTCAAAACTTCATTCATCAACCTCATAAAAGTACATAGTGCATTAGTTAAACTAAAAGGCATAGCCAACCACTCATACAAACCTTCTTTTATCTTAAAAGTAGTCTTCCACTCATCAGCTTCTCTAATTCTAATATGATGATACACACTTTTCAAATGAATTTTGGTAAAATACTTTGTTCTGGTCAAACTATCCATTATATCATCCATTCTCGATATAGGAAAGCTATATTTCACTGTTATCTTGTTGATTTCTCTAGAATCAGTACACATTCACCATTCTCCATTCTTCTTAGGTGCCAATACAGGAGGTATTGCACAAGGAATGAAAATTTCTTGGATCAAACCTTTCTGCAACAATTCTTGAATCTATCAGTTCAATTCCTGATTCTTGATAAGCATCAATCGATGTGGTGCCTTATTCGGTAAACTAGCCCCAAGGATTAGATCCATGCAATGATCAATTCTTCTCTTGAATGGAAAACCATCAGTTATATTATCATAAATGATTTCACTATACTTGGTGAGTAACTTATCAATCTCCTTAGGGATGCTATCCTCTGTTTTCTTATTCAGTTTGTTAGGAATCACAACAAAACATACATCATTCTTCCTCAAATTCTTAACAAACTTTCTTCCTTCAATCAAAAAAAATTTCACAGATGTACAAACATTACTAACATGTTCTTCATTCAAAGGTAACAAGATTTGTCTTCTCCCATCATATATAGCATATCTATTATATCACTAAGGTCTACCCAATAAAATATGATAAAAATCCATAGGCATGATATCACATAGCACCTTATCATAGTACTTTCCAATTTTCAAATTCACATAACATTGTTCACTTACCAAGAGTGTATTCTCATCCTTGATCCATGAAATTTGATAGGGCTATAGGTGTTCCAACCTTTTCAACTGTAGCTTTGTAACCATTTCATCAAATGCCAAGTTTTTTGAGCTTTCACTATCAATGATCAACTTCCATACTTCATTAGAAACTCTACATTTATTCTTGAACAAAATTTTCCTTACCGGATCTTCCTTATTAATTTCACTCCAAAGTGCTCTCCATACCATCAAGTTCTTTTCCTTCTAAGGTTCATTCGGTGACTCTTCTTGCACCAAAGAATTTCTACTGCTACCTGTAATAGCCCAAAAATGGGCTATAGGTTCATGAACCTCCTACATCATCAAATCAAACAAAATCGACATCAAATTCCTAACCTAAGGCACATTGGCACATTATTGAATCCTAATTGATTATCTTAAATTCTACATCAGGGAATATTCCTTATTCCTATTTATCCTAATTATTCTTAATTTAATGATTGTTTGGCAATAAATCCTATTTATCCTAAAGTTTGATTAATTGAATATTTTGAATATTTAATTAATTAGATTTAATACTGCCACTTAATTATTTAATTAGATTTAATTATATTTATTCCTAGATTGTATTATTTCATTTTGAAAAATAATCAAATATCCTATGACTAATTGATTAAATTCTTATTTAATTAATTAATGTCAATTATCAAATTTAATAATATTGTTTTTGAATAAAAGTTTGATTTAATAATTGATTAACCCATAAGTCAATTGTTTTATTTTTAAAATCAGTTAAGTTGAGGATAAATCACTTTATTTATTTATTTAATTCATAATTAATTATGCATATCCAAAAAGTAGTTAAAACTATAAATCAAAAAATCAATTCAAGTTGTTTCAAAAATAAACTCAACTGTCTTTTGAGTTAAAAGTTGATCTCAACTTCTAATTTAAATCAAAAAGCTATTTTTGCATATTTTTTTGTGAGTTAACTATCTTTAATTCCTTGTTGACTCAAAAATCAACTAGAGTGATTTATGGCTTTTTCCATGCATCCTCAAAGCCCTAGATTTCTGTAAAATCAAGGCTCAGCTCTTCATAATCACATCTCAGAATTTGCAAACTTATGCTGGCGAATTGGTATCTAAAGAATTGAAGCTTCTTTGCAAATCAATAATTTTTGTGAGATCAATCTTGTTTTAGTTTTATATCATTTAAATTGCATTGCATATCAGTTTTTCATCTAGAATAGATTCATATTAGTTTATTTCATATTATTGCATAGAAAACCAAAAAAATAGATTAATTTGCATTCATCTCATATCAAAATTTTGCATTCAAATCCTTCATTTAGGTGTCATTAAGGTCACCAGTCTCGGTATAATCTGAGAATACATACTCGCATCTACTAGAAGACAGTAAATCACCTGGTTAGATTAGTTTTCATTTCATTGCATGATTTTGATTTTAGCTAACCTCTAATGTTTTACTTAAGTGTTGTGTCTACAGCTAGGTACAAAATTCACACACACATTTCTGGTGCCCGCCGTAGAGCCCTAAAGCAAGTTTCCATTCAATTTCTATCAATCTCTATCATCTTCTTGTCATTTTCTATTCCAAGCTATGATTTTTAATTTTAGTCCGTACAATTTTCATACAAGTTTTGTCAAAAACTCATACCAGGAGATACCCACTGTTGTACGATAGTTTATTTGATCAAGAATCATACCATCAGGATCACAGTGTTGTTTGGAATCTCGATTGTCATATGATCTGGTACCCACTATCGTACAAGTTTCTAGACTGTCATCTAAGAGGTAACCCACTGTCGTATGAGTTTTATGCCAGGTTTCAATTGTCATTTCACTTTTTCAGGCAGTTTTCCAGATTTGTTTTCCTGATTTGGATTGACAGCTAACATTAACAATTGACATTTGTTGTTTCTGATTGATTTTTGCTAATTTTGATTGGGAAAACTATGAGAGTTGCTAAAAATAGGTAAAAATCTACTAAGTGCATTGCAAGGAATTCAGGTAATCTTTTTTAGCTGATAACATTTAGATTTGGATTAAAAAAAAAACTCTTGCATGGCAAGCTTGTGTGACCTTTACTGCTTTCATATCACATATTTCATTTTGGGCTATAAAAATGAACATATATTTTCTTTTCAGCATCTTTGTTTCACATAGTAAATAGGCCCTATGAACACTATTTGTGGTTCTTGAGAGAGTGGGTTTCCAGTGAAACTCTTCTCAATGAAGGAACCCTTGTAGGTAGGGAGGTTACTGAGACCGTCTCACGTTCTACTAGATTTGTACATCTTTAGCTTTTGATTCATACATTCTCTCTTTGGAGAGATTGATAGATCATGAGTGGTTGACATCATAGATCTTTGTGAGATAATCTTGGTCTTAGCGTGTTGGATTAATCTGTCTGCTTTATTTGGGTTAAAAATGAAAAGGCTAGAGGACTATGCTCTACTCCCTTTTTGGGTAGTACCAGAAACTCAAATCCTTGAATCTAGAACCAGTCTCCATGTGGTATATTTTGTGAGTCAATTTTAGAGAGGGTTAACCATAGTAGACATTCCCTTAATTAGGTCAACCACGTTGATGGAACCTCAAGTGGTAATAGCCATTTTCACCGTGGTAGCAGCAGCTGCTATATAAATGTCTTTGTGGAGGAAATCTTCACGGGTGTGGTCTCTTGTTGGGCTATCAAATCTCCCTAGTAGCTCCTAATTAATTAAATTCCCAGACTATGTCAAAACCTTGGTGTGCCTGGATTGGAGTTCACCCTCTTGAGATCACAAAAGTTGCAGAGTCAGGCCATTACTAAAAAGCTTAGTGAGGCCAAATTTTCATTTTCTAGGAATATGTGCATTATTGTAAAACTTTTTGGAACATACACTGTTAGCGCTCCTAGGGATTAGCACAACTCAGTCACTTGATTATTCATGCGTAGGGTTGCTTTGTCCCCTATTCATTATTTTCATACATGCTTGAAATCACTTGCTTGTTGTTTTGGGTTCCTATTTATCTATCTGGTTATTAAGAATGAATCAATTCACTACAATCTTCAAATCTGGACAGACAATTTTGTGAACAATTTGAAACTGAAAACCTCAAAAATTGCAAAATCTGATGTCAAACACCTTTCTAGATTCAACAGTCATTTTGTAAAGTCAAAAAGTCATATGACTTTTGGCTATTGTCATTTCAGAACCCCCAGATTATCGTATGGTATATCGTACATTGTCGTACAAGTTTTTCTACCAGTCAATTCAAAAAATTCAAAAACCCTACTATCAATTGTCGTGCGATTTTTGCAATAGTCGTACAAGTTTTTCAATTATCATTTCATGCTATACCCACTGTCATACAAGCCTATAGAAAGTCATTTGGGAAATTTTGAAAAATTACCAAAAAGTTGTCAAAACTGTCAGAGACCTAGCTTTTCTAGCCTATTTCCAGAGTCTTTCAAGAAAATCACTATGTCAGGAATAGAGCAGCAACTATTGAGAATCCAATCATTTTCCTAAAGTGGCCTTTTGAATCCGATTTAGCCTTTTGTTTAATTGATTTGATTCTTTATCATCTTGTGTCAAAACCTTGTCATAACTATCAATTTTCAATCCATCTTCAAAATGGCTAAGTGTTGTGAACTCATGTTTGATATCTTCTAGGAATCTACCCATACATCTAGGGCATAGTCTCCTTCATTTATGTCTAATCTAAACTTCAAACAATCAAACCTTGACAAGGCTGCGTCATTTGATCTTCTTGAATCAGATCTTTCTTCAGTTGTCTTCATCATATTCTTTTGTTTCACTCAAGGTTAATGGTGGAAACTAGAGCTTCCTCTCACAAGAAACTTGGAGAAGTATCCCATACCTTACCTATAACTACTCTCTAGGCTCCAACTCTTGAGAAACTCTACAATTCTGGTCTTTACAAAGATGACAGTTTTGGCAATTTTTGATTGAAAACTGGTTACATTCCTCCTTCATCAACTCATGGAGGTAATCAACAAACTCCTCCTCAATCTATCACAGGGAGAACTCCTACCATGTCTCAAGCAGGGACAAACTTTGGCTCTCAAAGAGCTCAATCTCAACATCATGCAAATCAAGAACCCACACTTGAAGAAATTGCTCAATATCAAAATGATGATAACTTCAAAAGAATGATGAAGCATTTCTTGAAAGAAGATAGAGAGGCATACTTTTTACAATTAGCTCATCAAGGAGCTAAACTTCCTCCCAACTTTAATGTTGAAGATATCATTACACATGAGGAAGAAACTCCACTTATAGCTATGATGAAATAGATGCATGCCATGCAAGTTAAACTTAATAACCTTGAGAAAGAAAAGGAACCCAAGGAGTTCTCCATGGAGGCCCTATGTCCTTTTCCATTTGACAAAGACTTGTACATGCCACCATTCCTGAAAAGAGTGGAGATGCCTAAATATGATAAGTATGATGCACACTCTGATCCTCAAGATCATTTTATAAAATTATGTACACAATCTATGGAGTTCATGCACAAACCAACCTATCTGATGCATCTCTTTCCTCGATCTCCAAGGGGAGCAGCCATTCATTGGTTCTCTAGATTGCCTTCCACTATCAAAACTTTTGAGGATTTGATCAAATTGTTCTATCAATAGTACTCCTACAACATTCAACATCCAGTCACCATGATTGATATTTGCAATCTCAAACAATATCCAGGAGAACCATTCCTGGCATTTCTCAAGAGATGGAGGAAGAAATTCTCTCTATATGCCAGGCCTATCCTAGAAACTAAAAAATTGGAAATCTTCATCAATAATCTTGTCCTAGAGATAAACTACCCTTTAAAAATGCAAGATCATACATCTTTTGATAAGATGGTAGACAATGTGATTAAAATTGAAAAAGTACTTGTAAAAAAAGGAGACATCACACTTCAAAAGGATAAGTACAAATCAAGATCCAGTTCTAAAGATAAGAACAAAAACTGGAACAAGAATAAAGGCATTGTCACAGATGGTGTTGTTGATACTATCTGTGCCCCATCAAAGGCACTAGCTTTCAATCTAACTATTGGTACCCAAGCCATCAAAGCTTCAGAGAAAAAGGTTCCCAAACCATCTCAAAAGAAGCCAAAATACAAATCTTGGTCCACTGATAATAAACAAAAGTTCACTCCTCTTGGAGAATCTTTGGAATCAGCTATGAGAACTCTACAGGCTAATAACATCATTTCTTTTCCTGAGATCCAACAATCTGATCCTGATCCTAAACTAAAATGGTGGAGAGAGAATGAATTATGTGATTTCCATCAGGGTAAAGGTCACAAAACTAATAACTGCTTACACTTGAAACATACTATTCAAGATTTGATTGATAAAGGACACATCACAATTGATAATCATAAGATAAATAATGATCATACAACATTCATAGAACCATTTCTGAAACATGGTCAAGAAGTTTCATCTTCTTAGCCTAATATAGGGGCAAAGGTCAATTATGCTTACCCTAGAAATAATGTTGTTATCAAAATGCTTGAACCTTGTCTCTTTGAGCATTGCAATGTCATCACAATTATGTGAAGAGATAGAGATCATACTTCAACTAACGCAGTGACTCAATCACAGGCTCAGGAACATCTAAATGGACAAATCCCAGATTCATCAAATGTCCCTAAGATGCCCTTCAATCTTTCTTTCACTTCCAAATAGAAGGTTACCTCTAAATCTTCCAATCCTAGAGATATGAGGCTGACATCTTATAGCATTGTTCAACAACTCCAACACCCTAATGCAAAAATCTCCATGTTTTATTTTCTTCGAATATCTCTAGCTCATAGAACTATTTTAGACAAAGCTTTTCTCGGATCCAATGTTCCTGATGACCTTGATTTAGATAGGTTTCAGACTATGGCTAGACATCTTACATCTCTACAATATATCTCCTTCTTAGAGGAAGATGACAACTCCTTGAGTCACCCACATAACCAACCCTTCCATATAGAAGTCTTGATTCGGAACCATAGAGTCAAACATGTGTTGATAGATGGAGGTGCTAGCCTAAACATTTGTTCTTATAGCTTGGTCACACAATTGGGATTTTCAAAATTGGCTATTGATCCTAGAAAGAAAATAACTATAAAATCCTATGATGAACAAGGAAGATCTTCTAAAGGCACCATTGTCTTACCTATCAGAGTAGGTCCAGTTATCAAAGATACTATATGTCAAGTTCTTGATCTACCTTTGGCTTACAATATTCTTCTAGGGAGATCGTGGATACATAAGATGAAGGCTATTCCTTCTACATTCCACCAATGTTTGAAATTTCCTTATGAAGGAGTAGAGGTCACTATTCCAATAGACATATCCATCACTTGCAATACATTGAAAGAAAGTGCGGATAAACTTGTGCCTAATAATAGAGAATCTTCCATTGAACCAACAAAAGAAGCATCCACATCTAAAATGGAAGACATTGCAAAAGAGGTCAATATCAAAGAAAATGGTATGGGAGAATATACTATAGAGCCAGTCTTATCTTTGACATCTCTACCCATCTCACCTAAGTCTTATGGACAATCTTTAAAATAGTCCAAACCAGACTCTAAAGAACCTCTTGAGGCATATAAATAGAATTTTGTGGTAGAACAAGTCTCCAAGAAAGAATTTGAAGAAGATGAAGTTGTGCTTGCATGGCTATAAAAAGATGAACTTGAATCTCAAGTTGTTCCAATTAGTGACTCTACAGTATCCAAAATCCCTTCTAAGGCATATGGTCCAGGAGATAAATTAATCGCTAAGATGGGATATCCAGGTAAAGGACCTCTAGGAGTTAGAGGAGAAGGTCTTATAACACCTATTTCACATACTGGTAGGGAAAACAAAGATACTGTTGGCTTAGGCTTTAAAAGGAAACCCTTCCACCTCAAAGGTAATTGTTCTCATGTCATAGAGTAGATCGCACCAGGAAAACCCCTTCTTAAGAAGGAAGAAACTGAACTATCAAATAGTGATATACATAGCTCAAAACTTATCCCTTATGAGCATTTTCCTAAGGAAATCATAGATCTCCTTGAAGCTGAAGATGATCCAATCAAAAGAATTAATGTAGGAGAAACACAAGAACCTTCTATTAACCAAGAGGTAGTTGAAACACAAGAACCTACTATCAATCAAGAGATAGTTGCAACACAAGAACCAGCTAATCTTAAAGACAATCAAATAGACAAAGAGGATGGTGGTAGTTATTCTGAGATAGATTCTCATGAGTATGAATTCAAATCAGAATCTGAGGGTAACCCTTCTTGGGGTATTCATCCTGACTTTACTCGTGTTCTTAGATTTCCTAGAGGCATAGATGAAGAATCTAATGACTATGAATGGGGAGCCATTCCAGAAGAATATGAGCTTATTATAGAGAAACATGTTGATGTTATTCACCAATATGCACCTAAACCCAACGTAATTCTAGAGTGAAATGATGAACTTATCGAGTTTGATCCATCGATGGCTGAATTGGACTCCCACAATGATATTGAGCCTATTCATGAATTGAATGTCTTAAGTTGTAATATCACCTTTGAACTTGAGTGTCAGATTAGGACCAGTGATGACAGATCCATATCCGTAAACACTATCTCCCAATCTTTCCCCATTTTGACTATTCAACATCCTGACCTTCTTGATCAAACCTCCACAAATCCGAACCATGATATGTATACCTTCCCAAATGACTATGCCCTTGCTTGCTACCTCAATGTAGTTGAGCCTATTAGGACTTCCATCAGTGAGCCAAGCATTAGCATGATGGAGTTAGACATCAAGTATCTTAGTCAGAAAAATAAGAATAAGAATAAAAATAAAAGGTGTTCTGAGGGTGAAAACCACTTTATGGTGGTCTCAGAACCTACAAAAGTAAAAATAAAAGACATATCCAAAGGTGAAAACCTCTCTGAGGTGTCTAAGGATGAGATATTTGATGTCCTTTCAAGTCATTTATAGGACAAATCTCCACTTCTAATTGAGCCTACTTAATCCATCAATTTGGGAACAACAGAAGAACCACAGTTGATTCATGTAGCACAATCTTTATCAGAAGAAGAGAAGCAAAAATTTACAACATTCCTAACAAAGAAGAAGATCAACTTTGCATGGAAATATTCAGATATACTAGGGTTGGATCCTAATCTTATAATGCATCATTTATCTATAGCTCCAAATGTCAAACCTATTAAACAAAAATTGAGAAAGATGCATCCTCATGTTGCACTCTTGGTAAAAGCTGAATTAGAGAAGCTCCTAAAAGCTGGATTCATCCAAGTTATTGACTATGTAGAGTGGATCTCTAATATTGTACCTATTTCAAAACTAGATAAATCAATTAGAGTATTCATAGACTTTAGAGATATAAATAGAGCATGCCCTAAGGATGATTTTCCATTACCTAACATTGATATGATAGTGGACATGACTGTGGGCTTTGAGATGTATTCTTTAATGGATGGTTTTTCTAGGTATAATCAAATAAAAATTGCTCCAAAGGATCAAGAGAAAAATGCTTTCACATGTGCATGGGGCACCTTCTGTTGGAATATCATCCCATTTGGGCTTAAGAATGTTGGTCCTACATATCAGAGAGCTATGACTTCTATTTTTCATGACATGATGCATAGGACTATGGAGGATTATGTTGATGATACTTTAGCAAAATCTATGATTAGAGCCAAACATCTAAATGACTTGAGCAAGATACTAGATAGAATGGAAAAATTTAGTCTTAGATTAAATCCTAAGAAGTGTGCCTTTGGTGTCACTTCTAGAAAACTCTTAGGATACATAGTCTCAAAGAAGGGCATTGAAGTTGATCCAGCTAAAGTAAAGGATATCATGGAAATGCAACCTCCAAGTAATATTAGTCAAATGAGGACATTGCAAGGAAGAGTTCAATCTATTAGATGCTTTATATCACAGCTTGCAGACATATCGCAACCTTTTACAAAAACATTACATAAAGGTGTGACATTTGCATGGAATGAAGAATGTGAGAACAACTTTAATCATATCAAGAAGTATCTATCAAATCCTCCTATCTTGATGCCTCCCATTCTAGAGAAGCCTTTGATATTATATGTCTCCACTATAGATACGTCATTGGGGACATTGCTTGCACAACATGATCAGAACAAAAAGGAAAGAGCTATATACTATATTAGTAGAACATTGGTTGCATATGAAAAGAACTATTCAATGATTGAGAAATCTTGTCTAGCTATGATCTTTGCATTATAAAAACTAAGACATTACATGTTATCTCATACCACACATTTGGTAGCTAAGATTGATCCACTCAAGTACCTACTAAGCAAAGCTACCCTCATAGGTAGATTAGCTAAATGGGTCATGCTCTTAAGTGAATTTGACATTGAATAATTGGAATGAAAAGCTATCAAAGGATATGTTATTGATGATCAATTAGCAGATGCACCTATGATTGATGACACGCTGATGCAAATGGAATTTCCAAATTCCTCTATCATGAATCTATCTTCTAGAGAATGGAAATTGTTCTTTGATGGCTCCTATACATAGAATGGATCTAAAGAAAGTATACTATTTACCATACCTCAAGGATACTCCATACCTAAAGCATTCAGATTAAAGTTTCCTTGCACAAACAATATTGCAGAATATGAAGCCCTTCCTAATGGCATGAAACTAGCAATTGAGTGGAAAGTGACAGAGCTACACATTCATGGAGACTCTCAACTTGTTATCCATCAAGTCAATGATGTGTACCAAACTAAAGATGAAAAGCTCATTCCTTATAAGAGAATGGTAGATGATTTAAAGAAGTATTTCATATCTATCACATTTGAGAAAATACCTAGAATGGAGAATAAGGCTACCGATGGAATGGAAACATTATCTACTTTATTATAGTAGCATGAACATGAGCTATGCTATGAGTTCCTTGTGGAAGCACTATCTTATCCTGCATATGATTCCCTTGAAACTTGCATGATCTGCACTATTGTTGGTCATGATTCATCCAGATACAAAAACCTATTTTCCTATCTCCAAGAGCAAATCATTCCCGATACCTTCAACCACCATGAAAAGAGATACCTTATCCGTAATGCCTCCTGATATGTCATCATTGATCATGATCTGTACAAATGAGGTCTACATGGTATGCTACTTAGATTTTTAGAACGAGAAGAGTCTCAATGTGCATTAGAGGAAGTCAATGATGGTATTTGTGGGTCACAGTCAAATAGTTTAACACTAGCTTGAAAACTTATTAGGGATAGGTATTATTGGCCTAAAATGGAGAAAGAGTCTATCAAGTTTGCTAAGAATTGTCAAAAGTGCCAAGTGCATGGCAACTTAATTCATGCTCTAGGGAGGGATCTAATTCCCTTTACTACACAATGGCCTTTTCACCAATGGGAATTTGATCTTATAGGAGATATACATCCCCATTCTTCTAATGGACATACCCATATAATCAAAGCTATAGATTGTTTTACAAAATGGTTAGAAGTAGTCCCTTTGACACAAGCAACTAGAAAAAAAATATCTATGTTCAAATTGAACTATATCATATGCAGATATGGGATCCCTCATTCCATAACAATAGATAATGGTGGACAATTCAAGAAAAAATATCTAGATGATCTATGTGCTAAATTCAAGATTACACAACATTGGTCATCTATCTACTATCCTTAAAGGAATGGACAAGAAGAGGCTTCTAACAAGAATCTATTGAAAATCTTGCATCGTATAGTTAATAAAATAGGAAGAGACTAGCATCTCATGATCAATCCAACTCTCTGGGCCTACAAAACAAGTATCAGAATGCCCTTTGGGGCTACACCTTTCACTTTAGTTTATGGGTCTGAAGCAGTACAGCCTATTGAGGTTCAAATCCCATCACTAAGAATCAAAATGCATGGTTTAATAACTGATGATGACTACAGAGTGTCTAGGTTGCAAGAACTTGAACTACTAGATGAGCATAGACAAGCAACATATGATCATCTTAGAGTATATCAAAAAAGAATGTCTAGAGGTTACAACAAGAAAGTCAGACACAGAGAATTTTAGGTTGGTGATCTAGTCTTAAGAGAGAATCCTAAAAATCAATCACATTGAGAATGCAAGGGGATGTTTGAACCCAACTGGTTAGGTCCCTTTGTTATCACTGCTACTTTTGGCTTTGGTGCCTATCAACCCTCAATGACTGCAGGAGAACAGCTCTAAGAACCAATCAACGTTCTCCATCTAAAGAAATTCTACGCCTAAGGCATTCAGTCTATGGTAAAATGTCCTGAAAAAATGAACAACTTGGTGAAAACCTAGCAATAGGCACCTTGATGATTCACAAAAAAAAAAAAAATCAAAAAATATCGAAAGTACAATTTTTTTGAAAAATATCAAAAATAAAAAAAAAATGAGAAAAAGAAAAAGTGCCTTGGTGAAAACCTGGAAACAGGTGCCTTGGTAGCAAAAATAGAATCTTTGCCAAGATGGTGAAAACCCAATAAACGGGCACCACTTGTTTCAAAATGCTCCATCTATCAGTGCAATCTTGGTCTTTCCCAGCTTTCAATCTTGCTTTAGTTTGTACATATTTCCTGGTTTGTTTTCACATTCTTGTTTTCAATCAGTCAGTCTGTACACCAATCAGCTCAAGCATCTGTATCCTATCAATGCTTAACACTTGGGGGCAATCAATGTCATATCCTATGATCTCCAGTATACTTTAGATGTGTCATATCCAGTCAGAGTCCTTTGAAGCTTCATTTGAGTTAGTCAGTCAGTCTCATCTCCAAAAAAGATTTTGCATCTACAACAATGCAATCAAACATTAAACACGAACTGAAAACAATCTATTCTTTTTTGCATGCTTTTATCTCTTTGTATGCTTACTGATTCACATTGAGATTTTTGCATATTTTTTTCCCATGAGCTCTTCGATGATGTGCTTTCCAAGATTTAGAGAGTGATGACTAGAGGCATAATATTTTCTTTGTTTTCTTCTTGTATGTGAAAATCTAACAACTTTGGAAATTCTAGATTGAAATGGTGTCCGATCGTAAGAGCCTCTATCTCGAATTAGATGGCCATGTGTATCTCGACCATTGATACCCAAAAACTTTAAGGAATTTTGATCTAACTATTATCTTTTTGAGTGAGTTCTTTCTCCTATTGTGAAGCATGATCTTACCTAAGGATGTGAATGATAAAGGGTCACTATGGGTAATTCACATTGGATTTAGAATAATCTCTTGACTGTTTGATGTGTTTGTAATGCAAGGTGTATTTAGGTCATCATGATGTTTATGTTTTGATGCTTATATAAATTGCTATATCAAAATGGACATGATATTCAGGTCATCCTGGTGCTTATGCTTTGATGCATATATCTAATCCGACATTCTAAAAACAAAATCAATATTCATATATCCATGGTTTCCTAATCAGTGGGTGTTGTATTGATTCCTACAAATACAAATCGATATTCATATATCTATGGTTTCATAACTAGTGGGCATTGTATTGATTTATCCAGTTACCTAAAAATTCAATGATGAGAATAACCGACACATGATCATTGACTAGGTCCTAGGTCTTAGGTTGCATTTCATTCTGCATGTCTCTTTGCATTTTGCATGTTTGCATGATCTCACAATGGTTGGCTAAACTTCAATGCTTAAATGATTCTTCAAATCACATCTTCAAATCTAACAAGAGTTGAATCTCACACAAAGGTTCCTCCAATGAAACAACAAGTGGAATCCTTTTTCAGGATCAAAATCAAAATATGAGATCATTCATATTATTAACTACTTGCATAATCAACCTTCTATCATCACAGAAATCTATAATTCAACTTAGCTGATCATCTTACATCAAACTATTGAAATTTCAACTTGGTCACCCATGGTCAACTCATGGTTTAACCTAGTCAAACTTGGTCTCTAGGACCTCTAAACAATGCAGAACACATTCCCAGACGTGTATAACCACTTCTCAAATCAATTAACATGCTTCTAAACCATTTAACACTGACTTTTCTTGTTAGATTTTGATTTTAATCCTGAAGGGGGCATGGTATTGCACATCATTAAAGTCTATAAATCTAATTTTGTCTATCAATCTTTCCTCAATAGTTAAGACAACAACCACATCTAGTTGCTGACTCATCAAAAGTCCTCGTTGCTTGGGGCAAATCTATCATTGCTTGGGGCATAACAGATTCATCAAGATCCATATCAATCTGGTATCCTAATCTATCTTGTAAATTGTATCAATCTTTTGTAACCATCAGTTCATTAGTGTTATTTCCTTGGTTCATCATAACTAAAGGGTTCAGATGTGATACCAATGTGATTCTTATCGACAATCAGGTTTGTAATCGGTCACTCACTTCTTCACAATCATAAGGTTCAGAATTAGGCATTTTGACACTTTTTCACAATCATCAGTTTATTTGATGTTATAGTTAACATTATCTTTGGTCATTCAGGACTTATTATCTTCATATCAATTTCAATCAGTTTCTGTCTCATATCAATTTCAATTTCAAACATCAGTTTCAACATCTTTATCATACACAAACTATCTTTGAACCACTGTGCTTCACATAGTAATTCAAAGCGAGGCAAAATGTAATACCCCAAAAATGGGCTATAGGTTCATGAACCTCCTACATCATCAAATCAAATGAAATCGACATCAAAGTCCTAACCTAAGGCACATTGACACATTATTGAATCCTAATTGATTATCTTAAATTTTGCATAGGGGAATATTCCTTATTCCTATTTATCCTAATTATTCTTAATTTAATGATTATTTGGTGATAAATCCTATTTATCCTAAAGTTTGATTAATTAAATATTTTGAATATTTAATTAATTAGATTTAATACTGCCACTTAATTATTTAATTAGATTTAATTAGATTTATTCCTAAATTTTATTATTTCATTTTGACAAATAATCAAATATCCTATGACTAATTGATTGAATTCTTATTTAATTAATTAATGTCAATTGTCAAATTTAATAATATAGTTTTTGAATAAAAGTTTGATTTAATAATTGATTAACCCATAAATCAATTGTTTTATTTTTAAAATCGGTTAAGTTGAGGATAAATCACTTTATTTATTTATTTAATTCATAATTAATTATTCACATCCAAAAAGCAATTAAAACTATAAATCAAAAAATCAATTCAAGTTGTTTTAAAAATAAACTCAACTCTCTTTTGAGTTAAAAGTTGATCTCAACTTCTAATTTAAATCAAAAAGCTATTTTTGCATGATTTTTTGTGAGTTAACTATCTTTAATTCCCTATTGACTCAAAAATCAACTAGAGTGATTTATGGCTTTTTCCATGCATCCTCAAAGCCTTAGATTTTTATAAAATCAAGGCTCAGCTCTTCATAATCACATTTCAGAATTTGCAAACTTATGCTAGTGAATTGGTATCTAAAGAATTGAAACTTCTTTGCAAATCAACAATTTTTGTGAGATCAATCTTGTTTTAGTTTTATATCATTTAAATTGCATTGCATATTAGTTTTTCATCTAGAATAGATTCATATCAGTTTATTTCATATTATTGCATAGAAAACTAGAAAAATAGATTAATTTGCATTCATCTCATATCAAAATTTTGCATTCAAATCCTTCGTTTAGGTGTTGTCAAGGTCACTAGTCTCGGTATAATCTGAGAATACATACTTGCATCTACTAGAAGGTAGTAAATTGCTGGTTAGATTAGTTTTCATTTCATTGTATGATTTTGATTTTAGCTAACCTCTAATATTTTACTGAAGTGTTGTGTCTATAGCTACGTACAAAATTCACACACACACTACCGACCTTCTTACTTGTATGTGTACACTCAAATGATCTATGTCCTTCTTCTCCACAATTCTAACAAGTTCCTCAGAAACCACCTCTATTATAACCACCTCATTAGTTATTACCTCTTCCTCTAGATGAACTTTCACCTTTCCACTCGGTCTTTCCTTTATCTCGATTTGTCTTTTCTAGTTTAGATCTACTATTTTCACCATAAGATCTACCTCTTCCTCTAGGGAATCTACCACCTCTACCTCTTTATCTTTGATCATGTCTTTTGTTCAATTTCTCCTTAGCTTTCAATGCAAATTGATAGGCTTCTTCAATGTTCTCCAATTTAAACAAACTATTTTCTTCTTGAATGGAAACTCTCAATCCATTTAGGTACCTAGCAATTCTTTCCACATCATCTTCATCATGTCCAGATCTGATATCTAATCTATATAATTCCTTAGTATACTCTTTTACTGAGCTATCTTTCTACCTCAAACTTTGCATTTGCCTAACTAGGTTAATCTGATAATCACAAGGTAAGAACTTTCCTTTCAATTTATTCACCATTTTATTCCATACCTTAATTTTGTCTTTTCTTTTCCTCTTTCTATCCAACTGCAGATGTTACCACCACAAGGATGCATAAATTTTCAAGTTTGTGCTTGCAATTTTCACCTTCTTTTCCTCAGGGACATTTTCATACTCAAAGTACATTTCCATCTCAGTGATCCAGTCCACCAATTCATCAGAATCCAATTTTCCACTATACTCAAGAGGATTAAAGTGTGGTGTAGACTTCAGATTTGTCAAATCTTTCAACAATATTTCCTCACCTTGATCCATCACCGGTGCAAGTTCTACATCAACTTTTTCTTCCTCAAATTCATCATCACTAACATCTTCAAGATGTATTCCTCTTCTCTGGGCTATTTCAACAACTTCTAATCTAGCTCAGCAAGTTGTCTCAACATGTCTGCCAATCCTAGATCCACATCTCACCTCCCACAAATCATCTTGAAACCCTCTGCGATTGTAGGCTAGATCACAATCTGGTACCTCACAACAAATCAACTAGGGTTTGACAAGAAGGAACCCTCAAGCCTAGATTCACAAACCTAGATCTAGATCTCACCTCACTCTGATACCACCTGACATAAGAGAAGAGAGGAGAGGAGAGGGGCCAAAGGCACACCCTAACTAGATCCACCTTCCAGAGATCACACACAAAAGAAACAAACACACAAGTGAGAGAGAGAATAAAAATATCTTTCATATGTTTATTCCAATTGATTCATACATGCCAAGTTGTAAGGCCTTCCTGGTTTAGGCTAGATATTTTTAATTCAAGTACAAAAGTCCTCTAACATGTGAGGATCTGAAACAATCTTCAAACTTCTATCTTCTACCACTGATGTCCCTCGTTGATGTGCCAAAACTACAAACAAAGATTACATTATATACAAGAGGCTACTAAACAAGTCAGCCTCGAGATCCACGATCAACTAAAGGAACCACCATTTCTAGGTCCACATGCTTCCCAATGATATATACCAGAATTAAATCTATAGCCATAATTAATTTCAAGAGTTGGCCTCAATAGGAAACTAAAATAAAAAAAACTCAATAAGTAAGGATAACCGAGTGCCAAACAAGCATCACTAAGCACCAGGGGAATAAACTAAGCACCATAGAGATAACTGACCAACCTTGGTTAACAAAAGAAACTAAGCAACACTAAAACAACTCGGTCAAAGTAGGAATTGAGAAACATAGGAAAAGACAACAAACATGTTTTTGGTGATCCAAGATTGCCAAGGACCCGAGGTGCTCCTGCATCACCAAGTCACCTCTGAGCTACCTAAAAAGAGGAGAATATTAATTAGAGATAAAGATGATGTTGATGAAGATGATGAATAATAATATCTAGGTAAATTTAATTTTGTTGTGAATAAAGGTTATTCGATAGATGAATTAGTTCAAACTATAAAGGAAACATGTGGACTAGGTAACCCCAAATTAAGTTGGTATGTACATATGAATATCGAGGATCGGGAAAAGACTGAAGAGGCCATCATACATATGATGATAAAATTTAAGAAGGTACCTATTTAATTTTCTAGGTATGTACCTAAAGAATTGTATGAGAATGTGTAAGCCAAGTGGACATATAACCTGCACACCGAGAAGAAAAAGAGGGAACATTCATTGATTTTGGCAATGCCTACTCTATCAATTCCCACGATAGAAGAATTAATGAAGAAATACTCTAAATGGTTTCTAATGAAGGGTAGAGCCCTTAACATATTGGTAGGTAACCTTGAAGAAGTTGATGAACACAACAAGCTTCTATGGAGTAAAATTTTGAAAGCCCAAGAAGAAGCTAATCAACCTGCATTGGCTATAATTCCTGAGAAGAAGAACACATAAAAAGGTT
Organism: Chamaecyparis obtusa; assembly: GCA_027943335.1. NCBI lineage: Eukaryota > Viridiplantae > Streptophyta > Pinopsida > Cupressales > Cupressaceae > Chamaecyparis > Chamaecyparis obtusa. Next base: position 242,340 of record BSBK01006497.1, read on the forward strand.
ATGGAGTTCACTCAGATGATGCAGACTTAACCACTAAGGAGCCAATGCACTTATCTGATACTAAGGTAGCAGATATCAACATTGCTATTAATTTTTACCCGACTAGATATAGTGAAGAATAAAATAAGATATTCCTGAGCAGTTAACAACACTGGGGACAAATGATGTATTAATTGAAGACATCACCAATGGATATCCTGATGATATAAATGATGATGAGGATATAAACACTACTGCAGACACCACCTAGGAGAATGTACTCAATGAGGTAGAAACAAGTGAAATACCAGGTGATTTACCTATGTTGGTACAAGTAGTTGACATTTTCACATAGAAGGAACCTAAAGGCTCAACCCCTGAGAAACCTAAGGATATACCTAAAGGATAGGGTACAACTGAGAAGAAATCTTCCAATGAGTCCAAGAATACAAAGGTAGAAAAAAAAGCATCGGAAGAGAACACACCTTTAGAGTCAGCTATAGTAGACACCATAATAGACACCGAAGGACAAACTACTGAGACACTAGTAATCGGGAAAAAAAAGGAAGATGGTGTGTCAACCAGGTTAGAAAAGCCAAATCTAGAGACTAAGGCTCTAGTTCCTTATACAAAATCACCAACATCAGAGAAGAAGAGGAAAAAAAACCATGGAAAGGGTCTTGTCACACTTGATGAGTTTATTGAAATTCCTGAATTTGACCCAAGGACATTAGACCCCGAAGCATTGATAAGATATGGGGAATTGTGCACAAGGAAGGCTGTATAAGAGAAAATGAAAAAGGAGAGTAAAATAAAGCAAATTTTGGAGGAAGTTTGAGATATCCTTATGCAAGTAGTCCCTGAGATCAATGTTGATGAGGAAACTCCCATCATTGATCAACTTGCAACTCTAACAGGACATACCAATTCCCCTAATATAGATGCTAAGAAAAGAATGGAGGAGTAGGCAGAAGAAAAGATTCAATCGAAATTAGCTGAGAAAATAAGCCAGGAAGTTTCAATTAATAAGGTCAAGCTCTCAGAGGTTATTACCGAGCTTGAAACCATTATGCAATAGGTAACTCAAATTTTGTTTAAGTTATGCACTGTTGACCAATTCACTACTGAGGTTAGTGAAAAGATCAAGAAAATTGATGAAGAAATTAAGGTCAGTGCAAATAATTCTCTAATTGATCCAAATACTTTGCATAAGCATATTTCAAAGGTTCAAGAACATTAGCGGTTGAGAAATGATTTGACGAAGCAAGAAGATACCATAAGTGATCAACTCACCAAGCCTTAGGCTGACTTGCTTCCACATCTAAAGATCATGGAGTGTCATGTTAATAAGGAAAAAGCTTTAGTTATGACCCCATAAATCTTTGTGCTAGAAAATATTTTTGACATGCATGCACAAGTCAGTTTAGAGCACATTGCTCTTGAGAACCTGAAAGAGGAATGGGAAAATCTCTTGGATTCACTCAAGAAAACCCATCGGCATATTTTTGTTAAGTTGTAAGTACATTCTTTTTGTTTGGCATTAATTTAAAAAAGGGGGAAAGTCTATGTATTTATATATGCTAGTATGTACTTCACACCAAGAGCATGCACAAACAGGGAGTTAGTATATTTTTTTTGGACTTTGTATATTTTTTTTTTGGTAGTCGATACATATACATAAGGTTTTGATACTAATGACAAAGGGGGAGAACATTACTCCTATTTGAGAATTTAAGGATTGTCATTAGTATCAATTAGTTATTTGGTTAGTAAGGGAGACAAACATGACAATCAGTGAACCATATAAAGCCTACACACAGAGAAAAAGAAAGGTAGATCTCTAAGTTAACCAAACAAGGGTTTGACTGAGTACTCTCATCGAGCTACATACAATTACTGAGCACCAAGCATAGTGATCACCAAGTATTCATATGAACTAAGCACCAGTTAATTATCAAATGAAGAATGCAGTGATTACCGAGTAAAGAAGGGAACAACATAGTAATTTGTAATGGCACAAAAAGCAATGAAAATGGTTCACACCAATCAAGAAATAGTTTACCAAGATCGAGAAAAAATTAAATATAGATGTACTCATTAATTTGTTAATGATTCCTATGTAATGAAGATCTAGGTTATTTTGTTACACCATTGATCTTAGGTTTTCTAAGATATTGTAAACCCTATTAGGTAAAGATAGTTTGATATAAAAAATTTAAAGATGTCATTATAAACATGTATCATGAAGCAATTTTCAAACTAAGGAAATCAAGACATCAAAGAAAGGGTTTTTGACAGAAGGTTTATGAAAAAAGAATTCAAATTTTCAGAACACTCACAAGGCTACCAAGAAGATCAGGAGGACACATACATCACAAGAAGGTGATATCTATTTGATATATTATAGATCTAAATCAGGCAAGATAGAGTTTCTATTTATAGATACATTTATTGTTACATTTTAACCATTGTAGCATAATTGAAATCTCTTAACAAAGTGGACTTAACTATTCTAATGTAAATCTCTTAACCGAGTACAGACATGTATTATTTTGTTAAAATCCATTAACTAGGTAGATCTAGTCAATCTAATTGTTAGTACTAACAATGTAAGATCATCAGAAGTGATCAAAAAAATTTTAGCCTTAACTGACATACTTTGTTACTACAGTAGTGAAGATTTATGGGTGTCATCCCCACTACAGTTTTTACCTTCTTACAAGGGTTTTTGCGATACCAAATATTTGTGTTATGAGTATGAATTTCCATGAATGATTTATTGTTTAAATTACATGCAAATAATGTTTCTAGTTACTTGAATGTATGTTTCAATAATGGATTCTGTCGATTAATTGATATCTACACTTGGAAATTTTTTAGTCTTGAAAAGTTTTGAAGGTACTAATTCACCCCTCCCCTCTCAATAATTATCTTTCCACAATCCCAACAATATACATATATCTATTTTAATATATGTGTGTGTGTGTGTGTGTTGATTAGAAAAATAACATATCTTTTTTTTAAATGTTTTTTAAAACATATCCTTAACATCAAAATATATAAGCAAACATAGAGAAATGAATAAATTGATAAACCAATTGATAAGAATCTAAAATGAGATATTCAAATGGAAGCAGGGTTTTTTTTAAGAAAAACTCCAATATATGTCACATGCAATGTAATAATTTTAAGGTTCCCTTTTCATTTTTTTAAAAAAGAAATAAACATGCAAATCTCTATGACTCATTTTCAAAATGGATAAATATTTTGTTTCCTTTGAACAACATGAATACATAAATCTAATGCAAAAAGGAGCTAAACATATTTATATTATTACAAGGGTTTTCCTTGCAACACATAAAGATAATGGTAAATCCTTCCTTTCTTTATTTACATAATGAAACTTAAATAGGTGTTCCATATACTCTTGAAATGAAAACTCACAACATTACTACAAGTCTCCTTTTTTTTCTTATAACTTTAAAGAGAAACCACATACATTTCCAAACAAACTACATATTGTGGTATCATTTAAAACAAGAGCACAAAATTTGAAACACTTCATTTCTTCACTTTTCCAAAAACTTTCCACAATGGAAACCTGCAAATGAAACAAGGCTTAACTGCAAAGGCTCAACCTAGGCCTCAAGGAGGCCACCTGTGAACTTGGAGAACCAAGGCTAGATGGGTTACCGACATTAAAATCCACATTTTACAACCACATAACAAAAATACACCCAACCATGTCTCACATAATAGGTCACCAAAGACCCATGAATGGAGTGAAGGTGGACCATGTAACCAAGAGGAGATTGCCAAAATATAAATATATATAATGCCTTCACAAGGCTCATTTTAAACACATCATACTTCTCTTTTCTTACAAAAAAAAATCCCCTTCTGGCCCCCAAATGAGTAACAACCAAAATGGAAACATCGAGCTCATACTCGATGTCATATCCCTTTCCTCCGGGAGGAGAGAATCTATAATACATGGATTGTCCACAAAAACCCTTCACCCACAAGGCTACTCCTCCATCTCAAGGATGAGCATGGCCTTGAACTCCCATAAACATAAAGACACACAAGAAAGAAAGAAAATAAGAACTTGAAATGAAATGCATTCAACAAATACAAAACACAAGTAATTTTTTCAAGACTACCACACAAAAATTAGATAAAATTCCTTCCATGGAAAGAGTGCAACCAAAATTTCTCAAATTTTATGGAAATATGAACTTGATTCAAAGATATTTCCTTCCCTTTTTTCCCTCCCCTTCCTGAAAAATCCTCCTCTAACTCTATCTCTAAAACCGATGTGTCTCCCAAATTGGAGAGTGGTGGATCAACCTACAAGTTTCTCTGAAGTCCCTCTAAAAGGGGCTTCCTACCAGATCCCCAATGAACTATCATAGTGGTAAAATACTCAAGAGTCATCTTCTTCCATTATTTTCCCCTCTCATAATTGAGAGGAAAACCAAAAATGGGGAAAAGGGGGATGGGATTTTCCTCTTCGTAAACTCATCACTCTCAAAAAGGGTACTTTTGGAAGGGTCATAAATGAGTTATGGACACTTATTTGGTAAAAAAAAAAACCCCAGCCCAAGTTATACCCAGTGGGTTAGCTAATTTTCACCCAAACTCCACCCTAGGGCCTCATTTAAACCCCTAAAAACTCACTTTGAGTTCACCTACGGGTTCAACAAGATTTGACTCCACTTATGGCTTCCTACCCAAGTGGGTCTCTTAGGGGACCTACAAGGTACTACCCTAGGTTAGGTTACAACTCACCAATACCTAAATGGACATGTCATTTCCACATAAACACTTCATAAGTGTTGATTGACACCATAAATTCAACATCACATTAACAAACCTGGCATGTCTATTTAGAAGATAAAAATTAAAAAAATACATTGATTAACAAAAATTCAACGATTTAAAATTACAAATAAAATACAATACAACAAGGTTTCATCTCTTCATTAGAAAAATAATGGAAAATGCAAAGTATTTCAAATTTGCCAATAGGTCTAATGGCACAAATAAGGCTTAAATGACTCAAAACTCAACCTTAACCTTCCCAAGGTTGTTCAATAGCTTAAGACACTTGGATACTCTTTGTTTGAAGTGATTTAATAGATTTGAGGTCTATGTTCTTTAATATAGGTGAGTAAACCCAAGTTCTTCCTAGTAGGCCTAATAGCCCCCTACTAGCCCTCCAAATGTTGTATTTTTCAATTTTCTCTCAACTTTCCTAAAACACCTAGATAAAAAATCATATATTCAGACACCCGTTCTTCTCTACTTTAACATACCAAAGGATTAAGTAGGCTTTTTTTTTTAAGATATATGCTGTCTCTTGACTGTACCCACCTTTCATCCTAGGAAACACACTTTTACAAAGTAAGTACATAAAATATTGATCCACAACCCCTATAACTATGGAAATTATTGTAATTTGATCCCCATCAAAGGTTTATGCAATCAATTTGTGCCTATGAACTTATTTGGTATGAAAGCCTCAAAACCCTCATCAAAATATACGCAAACCTAGGGATTCTTTATCTACACCTTCCAAATGCTTCTAGGATCAATTGAAAGATCTAGGACACCTTTTCCTTGATATCCTATGACTTCCCAAATCATTAAAACATATACATCTTCAGGCAGTTCTTCTACTACAATTAACTAGCCTCAATTTCAATACACCTTATTTCATCAACTTCATAGGGTACCCCTGCAACTTTCACATTTCCTACATATTCATTGGTTAGTGGAGCAACATACAAGTCATAGGGTATTCATTCCATGAGAAGCAATTCATACATATTAATAGAATGGCCCCTAGAAACATTAATTAACCTTCAAAATGGATGAAAAACTAGTAGTTTCCTTGGTACAATCACTCACAAGTTAAAGATTTGCACTTTAATTGTTACTTAGATCATGAAAAGTTTCATCAAAAGGAATGCATTTGTTAGGATTAACAAGGTAGAAATAAAAATTAGGTGCAAATATAACTAATATCAGAAAACAATAAACCATACAGAAGAGAACACAAGACACAAAGATTTAACATGGTTCACCCAATCCCTGGGCTATGTCCACCAACAGCAAGTCCAATATTATTATTATCTAGTGATTACAACCTGATTACAATCCATAATCCCTTACAGCTCAATTCCACCCCAAGTACTAAAATCATACATGTAAAAAATCCCTAACCCTAAGCCATATTATACAATATTTTTGTCACTTTAGGGTTAGAATGAATTATAACATGTTAGCCCCAAACCCTAGTGAGGTCGGGAGGAAAAGTGTACAATACTTTCCTGGATAGTACTTTCCTAATTAGTCACCACAAGCTAACAATCTCCCACTTGGGGATTGATCAGACTCCACACCAAACAACAATCTCCCACTTGGAGATTGATCTTGTAGCTAAACCGCTACCCTGTGAGGCTCCCGCTGGATCCAACCACCCTGGACTCAACTGTCCCTTTATTTTGTTCAGTCTAGAAGACCAACTGAAGCTAAACATAAGTTCAACTTCTCCCTTGTTACTACCTTTGTAAACATATCTACTGGATTATCATCAGTATGAATCTTTTACAGCCTTAACTTCCCATCATCCAAAACTGACCGAATGAAATGATACCGCAACTATATGTGTTTTTTCTTTGAGTGCAAAGTGGAATTCTTTGCAAGATGAATGGAACTTTGGCTATCTATATGTAGAAAATTATCCTTTTGTGGATGTCCCAATTCTTCCATGAAGAATTGAAGCCATATCATCTCCTTGGCTACCTCTGTAGTAGCAACATACTCTGCCTCTTCAGTGGATAAAGCAACCACATTTTTTAGTTGAGAAATCCAACTCACTGCTATCCCACCAATAGTAAATATATAAACTGTAGTACTCCTCCTTCTATCTATGTCTCCTGCCAAATCTGAGTCAACATAGCCTTGTACGGTAGTAGTAGAACCCCCAAAGTGTAAACACTTACTAGATGTACCTCTCAAATATCTGAGAATCCATTTTACTGCATTCCAATGCTCAATACTAGGGTTACTCATATATCGGCTAATGACTCCCACTCCGTGTGCAATATCTAGCCTAGTACATACCATAACATACATTAAGCTCCCTATAGCTGAAGCATAAGGTACCTTAGACATTTTAGTCTCTTCTTCTAGTGCATGTCTTGGGACACATATCCTTAGTCAATTTCAAATGACCAGGCAAAGGTGTGCTAACAACTTTAGCATTTTCCATAGAGAAACATTGCAACACCTTCTCAATATAATTATCTTGAGATAGAGACAATTTCCTATTTTTCCTATCTCTGCAAATTTTCATACCAAGGATTTATTTTGCTGCCCCCATTTCCTTCATAGCCAAATATTTTGCTAATTGTTGTTTCAACCCCTAAATATGATCCCTGTTAGATCCAGCTACAAGCATATCATCAACGTATAAACATAAAATAATGTAGTTGTCATCATCCAACCTCTTAAAATAAACACAATGGTCAGAATGACACTGACTATATCCATGGTCATTCATAAAAGTGTCAAATTTAATATACCATTAATGAGGTGTTTTCTTCAAGCCATATAAATGTTTCTGCAATCTGCACACCAAATTCTCCTTACCCTTGACCTCAAATCCTTGTGGTTGAACCATATATATTTCTTCATCCAAATCACCATGAAGAAAAGTTGTTTTAACATCAAGCTGCTCTAAATGCAAATCTTCAGTAGCCACAATACTTAAAACAATATGGATAGAAGTCATTTTAACAATAGGAGAAAATATCTCATCAAAATCAATACCAGGTTTCTATGCAAATCCTTTTACAACTAATCTGGCTTTAAATCTTTTCTTACCTCCATCCTCTTCTTTTATCCTGTAAACCCATTTATTTTGTAAAGCCTTTTTACCTTCAGGTAACTTACATAAATTCCATGTTTGATTTTTCAGCAAAAAGTCCATTCCATCTATCATTGCAGACTCCCACTGAAGCTTTGTATCCACCTGCACAACTTCATTATAACATTCAGGTTCACCAGCATCTGTTAACAAAATAGAATACAAAGATGGAGAAAATCTTTATGGAGGTCTACTTAGCTTTGTTGACCATCTAACATTCACTAGTGTGTGTGGTATTTGTTGTTGCTATTGTTGTAGAGCATAAGGAACTACTAGAACATTAGCATTTAGAATATCATCTAGCACTACATAATCATTTTCTTTCTTCTCATGCTGCTGCAATAGATCTTTGTACAACACTTTCTCATTGAATATGACATCCCGACTTCTTACAATTTTATGATTTTCAAAATCCCAAAGCCTATAACCAAATTCATCGATGTCATATCCAACAAATACACATTTCTTTGACTTAGCTTCCACCTTGGTTCTGTTTTCAGAATCTATAAGTGCAAAAGCTTCACAACCAAAGGTTTTGAGAAAAGAATAACTCACCTTCTTACCACTCCATGCTTCCTCTAGAATACCACAGTCCAAAGGAGTAGAGGGGCCTCTATTGATTAAATAAACAATAGTGCTCACAGCCTCTGCCCATATATTTTTGGGCAGCCTAGCATGCAACCTCATACTCCTTGCATGCTCCATTATTGTCCTTTTCATGCGTTCAGCCACTCCATTTTCTTGTGGAGTCCTTGGTACATTTTTCTGCCTACGAATACCATTAGAGGAAAAATATTCTTCAAGTTCTATGCTACAATACTCACCACCATTATCAGATCTGAGACATTTTAAATTTTTACCAATCTCATTCTCAACCAAGCATTTCCATTTCTTAAAAGTTTGAAATACATCAGATTTCTGTCTAAGGAAATAAATCCATACTTTTCTTGTTCCATCATATATAAATGTAACATAATACAAAGAGCCACCAAGGGAAGATACCTGAGTTGGTCCCCATACATCTGTATGCACAAGCTCCAATCTTCTTTTCCTTCCCATTCTTCACAAAAATAACTCTCTTTTGTTTTCCATAAACACAACTTTCACAGAAATCCATATTGACACATTTCAGACCAGGTAAAACTTGCTTTGAATGAAGTAATTTGATACCTTTTTCACTCATGTGCCCGAGTCTGTTGTGCCATAGTGTTGTGTTAGAATCTACAGCAATGATCTGATGTTCTTCTTGCTCAACTACAACCACTGTTCCTAAACATTCATTTTCTTCTGAAACAATTAAAGTAGAAGGAACAGTATGACCTGTACAAAGATATAAGGTGTCTACTTTCACACCTTTTTCTACTACTAAGGAACCTTTTGAAACCTTCCAATTTCTATCATTAAAAGTAACTATGCAACCCTCATCACCCAGTTGCCCTGCTGAAATTAAATTTCTACTCAGCCTTGGAATATGTCTTACCTCCTGTAGTAGCCAATGATTCCCATTCTGCAACTTAATCTTGATTTTTCCTTTTCCAACAATTTGACAAAGCTCATTATCTCCTAAATAAACTAGCCCAAAATCCCCTTGGACATAATCAACAAATAACTTCTATGGGGTGTAGCATGAAATGAAACCCCTGAATCTAACACCCATGAATCATCAACATTTTCTAAAGACAAAAGAAAAGCATCCTCTTCAGATTTGTTACTTACCACATTTGCCTCCTTTTTTCCATCATTTTTGTCTCCTTGGTCTTTCTTCCGAGACCAACAATATTTCTTCTTATGACCTAGTTTTCCACAGTACCAGCAATCATTTGGACCTTTGGATTCAGACCTTTTTCCCTTCGATTTTCCTCTTGATTCCCCATGATTTCCAGAGTTGTTTCCTCTATCTCTTGTTCTGCCTCTGCTTTCTGCGTTCAATACACTACCTGATGTGGATGCCCCTAAGCTTTTCCTATGAATTTCTTCACTCAATATAACACCAACAACATCATCAAAATTTAGGGTATTTGAACCAGAAACAGAATTACTGACAGCCATTACCAAGCCATTCTAGCTTTCTGGCAAAGAACACAAAATCAAGAGAGCCCTAACCTCATCATCGAAAGTAATTTTAACTTAGGTTAACTGAGTTGTAATTATATTAAACTCATTCAAATGATCAGCGACTGATCCACCTTCTACCATTTTCATATTAAATAAATGCTTCATAAGAAATACCTTGTTTGAAGCTGAAGGCTTTTCATACAACTTTGCTAGGGTTTCCATCAGATCTTTAGCTTTCATTGCTATAGTAATATTGAATACCACCAATTGTGACAAGCATAGATGAATAATCCCCAGTGCCTTCCTATCCAAAATATCCCAATCTTCCTGAGACATTTCTGCCTCTTTCTTGGCTATTCCCTCTAATGGCCGCCATAGATCCTTCTGATAGAGATAGTCCTCCATTTGCATCTTCCATAATTGGAAGTTCTACCCATTAAACTTATCAACCTTTAGCCTACCCTCGTCTACCATTTCTCCCACTTAACCAAGAGACTCTCCCACTAACTCATGAGACCTGCTCTAGAGAATAGATGAAAGAACAAATGAAATAACCTTGCTTTGATACCACTTGTTAGGATTAACAAGGCAGAAATAACAATTATGTGCAAATATAACTAATATCAAAAAATAATAAACCATACAGAAGAGAACACAAGACACAAAGATTTAACATGGTTCACCCAATCCCTGGGCTATGTCCACCAACAACGAGTCCAATATTATTATTATCTAGTGATTACAACCTGATTGCAATCCGTAATCCCTTACAGCTCAATTTTTCCGCAAGTACTAAAATCATACATGCAAAAAATCCTTAACCCTAAGCCATATTATACAATATTTTTTTCGCTTTAGGGTTAGAATGAATTATAACATGTCAGCCCTGAACCCCGAAGAGGTCAGGAGGAAAAGTGTACAGTACTTTCCTGGATAGTACTTTCCTGATTAGTCACCACAAGCTAACAATCTCCCACTTGGGGACTGATCAGACTCCACACCAAACAACAGTATTAATATGCCAACATCATTTATATACATAAATCCAACAAAGTAAACAAAAACTTGCAAAAAACCTTGAGTTTTATTGCCAAATTTTGCTTCATTTGTACAATCACATTTATGTACCTTCAAATCCCATGTTTTTCATCAATACATGGGTTCAAATAGATGTATTTCAACCTCCTTAACCAATTCCAAGTGGTTATAGGTCATTACAATACATAACAAATGAAAAATATACTTTCCCTCCTAAGTCCAAGTAACCGTTACAATTCAAAATTTTGAATTTGTAACTTGCAAATTATTATCTATTTGCACTATCTCATTTATCTAACTTCATGAGATGAATTTGTAGTTTTATTCTAAACTCTCTAAACTATTCTATACTTATTGAGTGCTATTGAACCCCCTTACATCACCAATTCATCATAGGGTCCTTATTAGGACCCTTAGGACATTTAACCTTTACATTTACAAATTGCCTCCAAAGGCCATAATTGGTCTTAGTATGCTCTAATTGAATGTATTAGGTTCCTTCATGCCTCCATGTGTCTTGAAGTCCTTCTTGTATTCAATAGGGGGTGTGTGTCCTCCTACACCAGGTTACAACTCACCAATCCCTAAATGGACATGTCATTGCCACATAAACACTTCACAAGTGTCAATTAACACTGTAAACTCCGCATCAAATTAACACACTTGGCTTGTCCATTTAGAAGATAACAATTAACAAAAATAAATTAATTAACAAACATTCAACCATTTATAATTACCAATAAAATACAATACAACGAGGTTTCATCTCTTCATTAGACTTAACCTTGGCTTTTATTGTTTCACATTGACCTAAGCTTGGCACTCTAATTTATTTACATGGTTAATTTCCTACACACTAGATCTGAACATCAGTAGTCCAATAAAAACTTACATAAAAATAATATAACTATTTGATGTAACATTAAACATGTATAATTGCATTCACATAATCCACTAATTATCAAATAATATTTGCAATTCAATTTCATACGAAAGCACACGTGTTCATAAAGTATATGCAAAATAAAAAAAACATCATACCATATCCCTTTAACATCAATTCCACTTTAGAACATAATTCACATGTCAAATATAATTAAACCATAAAATCCATAATTCAATTTTCATCATCATAATATCATCTAAATCTATCAATCATAGAGCATATAGAAATATAGCGAAACATCACCATCATAGATACTAAATCATCATAATATAGATTCACCACATAATATCTAATGCTATGAAGTCTATGTCATTAAGTCTAAATGTATCAAAATAGTGTATAATAAGTGTGTTACTATAACTCGTGGTGATGATGATGAAGAACGAGCAAGATCAGAGGAATACAAGATAGTAGAAAGGTTAGATTAGTTATTATCTTTCAATTGATGTCAAGTAATTGATATCTAGTTTATATTGTGTTTCCATATCATTTGGCTTATCATATAAGTATGAATGAGTTAAGGAGATAAAGAAGTGAGATGTTATGAAGATGAAGAGCTTAATTGGGCAATTAATCTACAAATTGGACAATGTTAAGGTTATGATGATATAATTGTTTTTAACCTAACATATGATTATATCAAGTCTGTAAAGTATGATAATGAAGATTTTTCAAGTTGGTAAGCTAAATTGTTTTGGATATGGAGCAGGAAAATTCACTCGGTAGAGGAAAATGAATGCAAGACATCGAGCATGAAAGTTTTAGGAACCGAGAGAATTTAACCAAAATTCAAGATAAGCCATCGAGCAAGGAACATGAATTAAGTAAGAATTGGAACAACATTTAGGGCCCATTTGGTAGCGGACCATTTCCATCATTTGCCTGGAATTGGCATTTGTTATTGCCCATTTCGTCAAATCCTTAGTTTGAAAGTGCAATATGAAAATGGAATAGGGATGTGTTAATACTCATTTTGGTTCAAAATGAGCATTAACATCTTGCATCTGAAAAGGTGGAATTGGAATTTGAATGGAGGGAAAGCAAATTTTTAAATTTCTCATGTCTACACTTAATTTTTTCATTTTTTATTTGTGTGGTAAGGGATTTAATTTTTATTTTTTTTATTGGGTAGTTTGTAACTTTTTTTTATTCGATTTTTTTTGAAAAAAATTTAAATTTTTGCCAAATTTTTTTTCAAAGTTTTTTTCCAATTTTTTGACAAATTTTTTTGTCGATTTTTTTCAAATTTTTTTTTTTTTTGAATTTTTTCTTGAAATTTTTTTTCAAATTTTTTGTCAAATTTTGGTTGCAGTGACTGTAATTTGGTTGCCTGCCACCAACTTTGGTTGCCTAAAACAGTCTGCGATTTCATTTTAAATTTAATTCAATTAATAAAAATGAATTATTAAATTCAAAAATATTAAAATAATTCAAAAAAAAAAAAAAAAAATCATACTCAAATTCCAATTCCAGTTTCAAAAAGTGGAACCAAACGATCCAAACATAATCCCAAAATGAAAAACTGGATTATTAAATCCATGATTTGACCATTTCCAGCATTTGATCAAATCCATCATTTCCTAATTCTCACTACCAAATGGGCCCTTATGATTAGATATGATGACCTGGATGATCATGATGATAAGGAAAAGTTAATTAGAGAGATCTATGGTCAAGAAAATTCAAGGTGATGATCTATGACTTAGATCTAAATGGTAAAAATAAAAGGAACAAGTTTCAAGAAAGTTCAAGTTCCTAGGTGAAAAAAAAATGTGTTACTGAGATCCAGATTCAATGTATAATAAATTGGATGGCTTAGATTGATCAAAGGAAAAATATAATAAAGGATATTAATTGGAAAAAATTTTCTATATAAAGAATGAATTTGTATGAACAAATGGTTGACAAATTGAAGAGTTGGAGAGTCACCAACTAATGTAGTGAAGAAGGAAAAGAAAGATTCTGAGTCAGAAAGAAGGATCTCATGAAGTGTTGAAGCCAGTGGAAAGTGAAGGATTGAAGTGAAGATAGAAGAGTGCACAAACAATCTGGTTATGCAAAGATAGTTACAAATTTACAGGTCAAACTATTTACTATTGCTTATTAACATTTATAATGTAGAAATATCTTAACCAAGTAGACTTAACAGTAGTATTGTAAACTCCTTGCAAAAGGTAACATTCTAAAGAGTGTTTGAATCCTTCTAACAAGGCCACTCCTAACAGAGTGAAGATCCCAATAGATCTGAGGTAAATGCCTTGATGGGGTCATACCTAGTAGTGTGTATTATAACCTTTAAGGGTATGTGTAGGATCATGGTATGCAAAAAAGTGGCGATGTGAAAAAGAAGTCCTGAATGATAGACTCTTTGACAAAAAACTATAACTTTCAAACAATATAACATTTTTGAAATCTGAAATCTACATCACATTTTATGCTTCACCTAATACAATAATAATAAATAATTTTTTTAATTTTATGAAGTTTAAACTAAGTTAAAGTGGTTAGACACGAGAGTTTTTATATTCAAGAAACTTTGTAGCAGAAAAAACATAATTAATTATTTACTTAGAAAAAGATAGAAAAAATATATATATCACATCCAGACATGAGTCTACTACTTTTATCTAGAATCTTATAAAAAAATATTATCATTCAATTTTGTTTAATGTGGTCAGACATACACCTACTTGTTATCTTTCTAGTCCTGATTGATAGACTTATTGAAAAATAGCTATAACTTTCAAAGTGTATAACATTTTTAAACCAAAACATGTGTCACATTCTATGATTTTCCTACTACAAGAAAAAAAATTTAAAAAATCAATTTGTTAAAGTTTAGACTAAGTTAACGTGGTCAGACACGAGGTTTTTTGTATTTTGGAAAATTTGTAAAAGAAAAATCATAATTAATTATTTACTTAGAAAAAATTATAAAAAAATATGTGTCACATTCAAACATGAGTCTAATACTTATATATAGAATTTTGTTAAAAAAAATTATCATTTGATTGTGTTTAAGGTGGTCAGACATACACCTACTTCTTATTTTTTTCCTGAAATTTTTGTACTACTACATTGAAATTTGAAATTTTCAACATATAGAATAATTATTTTTCAAAAAAGGCCTAGCATCTTAGAAACTAAATTCAAATTTCTACAGATTATTTTCTTACCTATTTTTGATATAATATTTATAACTTGTTCCAATTTTTATGTCAACTTTCCTAAACCTGATTTTCTGAATTTTCATTGCCACTTAAGGGCATAGTTTGGCATACCATGATCCTGCACATACCCTTAACTAGATTTTCTCTTAACCAAGCATATTTTAGAAGAGTATTTTCTCAGTGGGTGACAATTCCCACAATTATTTTTCCTAAAGATAGGTTTCCATATTAAATACTAGTGTTATGTGTGATGAATGATTTATGTAATTGATTTAGTGATTGCTATTTAGTTTATTTACTATTATCACTAAATAGTGAATTGTGTTTAACCAATTTAATAAGAGAAAAGTTTTTAAGGTACAAAGAATCAAGGATTACTGATTCACCCCCCCTCTTTGTAATTTAACAATTGGTATCATAGCTAAGTACTCTAGAGAGATAAGTTTTGATGAATTGAGTAAAAGATTTGAAGATGTATAGGAGAAAGTACCTAAGTTGAACAAGAAAAGTTTCTTTACATGGAAAATTAGGATGAGGCTATATCTATCTAGGATTGGATAATTTTCACTAAATCTTTTGGATAATGATTAGACTCCACCACCTCTGAGACCCACAATAGTTGATCAGATGAGAGAAAAGAAGTAGCATAACTCAGGAATGATTGAAATTGCTTCTTGTTTGATCGATGTTGAATTCATTGATATTAAAGACTATGATAATTCAAAAGAGATGTGGGATAGGCTTACACTTATATATGGAGGAGATTAGCATGTATAGAAATAAAAAGTTAATAGTCTCAGAGGAAAATATGATGAAATGACAATGAAGGATGAAGAGAACATTGCTCAATATAATTTTAGAATCAAGTTGTTAGTGCCATTAGAGGTGCTAGTGGAACATTGACTAATGAAGAAGTGGTAAGTAAAATTTTAAGAACTCTTTCATCTATGTATGCTATTAGAGTATCTTATATTCAGGAACTAAGATCTATATGGAATAATGTTGTTACTCTTGAAGTCCTAATTATTAAGTTGACTGCATTTGAGCTAATTAATTATGATAATAGTCTACTAACTATTGAAACTCCATTGAAGTCATCTCTAAGCATTGGAACATCAAGAAAAGACAAAGAGATTAATAATAGTTCATCTAGAACTGAATATAATAGTATCCTATCCAAAGAGAAAGAACAAGAAAAGTTAGAGACACTTTTGGCTAAGAGACTAGACCTAGAGGTAAAGGAAAGTACAAAGGTAAATTTTTAATATGATTTAGAAAAACAAAGAGGGGGGGTGAATCAGTTGTTCTTAGGTCCTGATGTATAAAATAACTTTGAAACTTTTCCTTAAATCAGATCAAGAAACCAAAACAAACTCGGTTATCACTGATTCAATAATAGAAACATATAACACTACAGTCCACTACCCACTTGTAACTAACATGTAAAACATAGAAATGTTCAAACCAAAATATTCACACAAGTATTGACACCAAGATTTATAGTGGAAACCCAATATGGGAAAAATGACTTTGTAACATGCTACTATTATTTTCACTCTTCGGAAGTGAGCTTGATTAAAAGCCAACCCTATCAAAGGTTACAATACACACTGTCAGGTGTGCCCGATTAAAGGATTTCAATCACCCTATTAAAAGTGAGCCTTGTTATAGGACTTACATACACTCCTTTAGAATGCAACCTTGTTAAAAGGATTTAACATATGACTGTTAGGTCAACCTCTATTAAAAGGATTTTGACTGTTACAATGGTTAGAAAGTAGTAGCAGTATTGATTTGAAAAACATACAACTCACTTTACAAATATTAGATCTAATTCAGTACAAAAATACTGGTTTACTGACATTGAAACTTTTCCATCTCCATCTCTGATCTGCTCAGAACTTTTCTTCAAGCAATTACCACACTTATCCTTCAGCCTTTTCGCTTATATAGTCAATAAAAACTTACTATTCTTCCAGCATCTACTTCACCCATGCATTCTCATACCTAATGTTTAGGTTCCCTTAATACTTTTCTCTATTACGTTAACTTATCTTTTGTCGCTTAATCTCCTTCGTAGATCTTAGGGTTAGGTCAGATTCATTAAATCTACCTGCTTCATGTTCTTTGTCTCTTCTTCTAAAATCATCTCAAATCTCATAAAGATTTATAATAAAATATTTTACAAAGCATTAAATGCTTCCATACAATCAATAAATAAAGTCAACATGTTTTACATAATCCAAGAATTCAACAATGTCAGCTCCAAATCTAAATTCTCTTCAAATATAAAAATGTTGATTCTCGGTCAATACTGTGATCATCCACTTGGTCTTCATGTAAAACACTCGGTCACTACTAAAACTATTTCCTTAGCATATATTGTCTTCCTTGACAATTAACTAATACTCGGTCAACACTAGATTTTTGCTTGGCATACACTAACTCGGTCGAGACTAACATAACTCATCTTAAACATGATTTCTTCATTTTTGCTCAGTCAAGCCTACCAGTTTATTTTTCAATCTTATGAAGATAAACAATACATTTTTCCATCATTGTACAATATTTTCAAGTACACTTTGCAGTATCAAGATAACTCAACCTTTCCCTAGGTGCTATTGTTACCATCCTTTCTTTCCCTTTTCACAATAGATATAGTACTTTCCTAAGCAGCAATAGTCTTACCAAGTAAGGTTTGACATCAATGACAATACAACAATTTCTTCAATATTGCAGTTTCCAACAATCTCCCTCTTTGGCATTGATGGAAACACCATATGATATCACCTGAATAACACATGGATTACCAACCAATCCAAAAAATTATTTGTCCATCAGAGAAAATTTATAATATCCTTAGCTTCATTCTAATTCAGAATCTGTAAATTTCACTTCATCTCACTGATGTGACCATCAGAAGTATATGGATCTCCCTTCTATCCTGATCTTTCATTTCTGTTCATCATCCCTACTCTTCAATTCATGTGTTATAGTATCATTTTAGTTTAATCTCCCTCTTTGACAAAAATGTCAAAGAAGCAACTAAAACTTACATCCAATAGATGTAGATATATCTTGTGCAGCTCAGTGTTTCTCCCTCTATTATCTTGCTTATGACTGATTTATTGTCTTTGCTTCTTCTTCATAGCTCTAGGACAGTTCTAAAGTGTGACAATCTTCTACATCAATTTGTCAATTATTCTGTTGTAGCATATTTGATGTAGTGCTCCTAGCTTGACTAGACAACCTCAATTAGGGGAAGGACTGCTAATTGACTTCTCAAATACTCATGAGCTTCTTTAAGTAAAGCTTTAGTGAATATGTTTACCAATTATTCTTTTGTATTCACATATTCCATTCAGACTTCCTTGTCTTGTACCAATTCCCTCAAATAGTGATACTTGATTGCTATATGCTTGGTCTTAGTGTGCATCACTGGATTCTTAGAAATATTGATGGCACCTATGTTGTCACAGAAAATAACAACAGGTTCAGTGATTTCTTCTTTCATGCCTATCAACAACTATTTTATCCATATCAAATTTGAATAGTTTACTGTAGCAGCAACATACTCAGCTTCAGCAGTAGATTGAGAAATGCAATTTTATTTCTTGCTTGTCCAGGAGACTAATCTATATCCAAGAAAGAAAGTTCCATGACTAGTGCTCCTTCTATCATCTACATTTCCTACCCAATCAGCATCAGTGTATACTCTAAGTTCAAATTTGTCATTCTTCTTGTAGTATAACCCATAGTTAGTAGTTCCTTTCAAGTATCTCATGATTTTTTTTACCACCATCATGTGTGTTTCCTTAGGATTGGCAGAGAATCTTTCCACAATCTCAATAGCTAGTGCAATATCTGGTCTACTACATACATCATACTGCAATTTTCAAATCATGGATCTGTACAAAGTCTGGTTAACTTCTGTAGCATCATCATTCCTAGATAACTTTTGTCTAGTAACCATAGGAGTTCCCACTAGTCTAGCATCTTACATTCCAAAAGTTTTCAGTATTTCATTAACATACTTAGACTGTGTAATGAAAATTCCTTTCTTCATCTGATATACTTTCAAACCAACAAAGAATATGATCTCACCAAACATACTCATTTCAAATTCAGTTTGCATTTCTTTTGAAAAACTTTTACACAATGCATATTGTCCACCAAAAATAATGCCATCAACAAAAATTTTGGCCAATAGAATACCTTTACCTTCTTCATCCTTCAATTACAGATTACTTGTGTCATTTGTTCTGGAAAATCCAATCTGGATTAGATAGTTATGCAACCTCTCATACCATGCTCTGGGAGATTTTTTCAATCCATACAATGCTTTGTTCAGTTTGCATACCATGTGTCTTCTATTTGGATCAATAAAACCTTCTAGCTGTTCTATGTAAATTTCTTCTTCCAGTACACCATTTAAAAATGTAGACTTGACATCCATTTGATATACCTTGAAATCTTTATAAGCAGCATATGCAAGCAGAGTTCTTACTCCTTCCAATCTAGCTATAGGGGCAAATGTCTCCCCATAATCTATTCCTTCTTCTTGTGCATAGCCTTTGCATACCAGCCTAGCTTTGTTCCTAGTGATTTCACAATTTTCATTCAACTTGTTTCGAAACACCCACTTTGTTCCTATAACATTCTTATTTGTAGGTCTCGACACCAGAGTCCAGGTTTCATTCTTCTCAATCTGGTTAATCTCTTCATTCATTTCTTGTATCCCGTCTTCATTTTCTAATGCCTCTTTAGTTGTCTTAGGTTCAAACTCACATAGTAAGCATGTTGGATCCTTGGTCTTGCTTTTGGTTTGAATTCTAGTGTCTTTATCTCCAATTATCTATTCAGGCTTGTGATGTCTTCTTACATATTTTGCCAAAATAGGTTCAGCATTTTTCTCCTCTATTTCATCAAGTTCCCCAACAAGATTGTCAGATTCAGCTTTTGAATGCTCGACAACCTCTTCTTGATACTCGGCGGCATTATCTTGTAGCACAACATGTTCTTGTTCTCTCTCGACACTATTTTCCTAACGCTCGGTAACCATTTCCTATCACTCGACATTGCTTGCTTAAGACTCGGAATCAGGTGCAAGTTTGTTACCTACCTCTTCTATTTCCTCAATGTACACAAAAGATCTGGAGTCTTTTGGTTCTCTTTTTCTTTTGGCTTCATTTATTTCTTCATACTCATCAATTTTTACATTTACACTTTACACAATTTTGTTAGTGTTAGAGTTCAAACACTTATAAGCTTTACTTTTTGTGGAGTAGCCTAGGAATATGCCTTCATCACTTTTGGCACCAAACTTTCCATTCATATTGTCTTTCAATATGTAACACTTGCTTCCAAATATTCTAAAGTATTTAACACTTGATGCATGCCCATACCATAATTCATAGGGTGTTAGATTTGTACCTTTCTTGATCTATACCCAGTTAAGAGTGTAAACAGTTGTAGTTATAGCTTCTTTCGAGTATTTCAGTGCCAAATTATTTTTAATCAATAATGTCCTTGTACAGTCCAAAATATATCTGTTCCTTCTTTCTGCTATACCATTCTATGGAAGTGTCCTAGGTGTGGACATCTATCTTTTGATTCCTCTATCATTACAAAATAGATTGAATTCATTTGATGTAAATTCTCCACCTTGGTCAGATCTAAGACATTTTAGGTTGCTACCTGTCTCTTTCTCAATCTTAGCCAAATACCACTTAAAAGATTGAAAAGCATCAGATTTTTCTTTCTAAAACATTACATGCATCATCCTGGTATGATCATCAACAAACAAGATAAAATATCTAGCACCACAATAACTTTGTATACCCATAGGTCCACAAAGGTCAATATGAACCAAATCTAAAATGTGTTCAGAAGTAAAGGTTTTTCTCTTGAAACTTGACTTAGTCATTTTTCCTAACTGGCATTCTTTGCACATCACATTCTCAGGTTTCTTCAATCTAGGTAGGCCTCTTACTTTCTTCTTCTTACTTGTCTCTACTAGATTGTCAAAGTTAACATGAGATAGCCTCTTATGCCATAACCAAATGTCATCAAGTTGTGCAATCATACATATTTCTTCAAATAGGTCAAGATAGAACAAATTACCTCTAGTTTGCTCACCACTTCCAATCAATTTCCCAGTAGCATCAAATATCTTAGCTTTCTTGTGATGAAATTCCACTTGGTAACTAGTTCTATTGAGCTGAGAAACACTTAGCAAATTATAATTCAATCGTTCAACCCAATAAGCATTTTCACAAGAGATTTTATCAGTCAATTTAATCAATCCTTTTCCTCTAATAGGACATGGTGCATCATTACCAAATGTTACACTTTTACCTTTATAATGATGTAAGCTCTCAAACTTACTTTTGTCACCAGTCATGTGATGTGAACAACCACTATCTATAATCCATTTGTCATTCTTTTTCACATAGGAAATCAATGTAGTTTTCTCATCCTCATCAAATTCATCTTTCATTGCAACATAGACTACCTCAATTTCAAAATCATTACTATCAGTGTCAGTCTCTTTTTCAGCAATGTAACAAGATTTCTTACCTTTTCCTTTGTAGTCTTTGTACCTTCAGTAGCCTTTGTCATCTCTTTTGTCTTTGTGTCTGTTGTTTCTTTCTTCATCTTTATCCTTGCTGTCAGGACATCTAGTAGCTATATGACTAACTTTATTGCATGCAAAACATACAATAGGGAGTTTACCTTTATATTTTATTTTTCCTCTTCTCAGTCTTCTAGCCATAAGAGCTTCTAGATCTTCAAGGTCTTCATCAAAAGTGTCGCTGTCACTTTCACTTTCACTTTCACTTTCACTTTCACTGGTGCATCTTTCTTTTTCTTTCTTAGGCTTGTTCAGAACTAATTGTGACTTAAAAGTAGATTCAACATGTCCAATACTACCAATAGTGAAATTATCATAATTTGACAGTTCAAAAGCAGTCAGTTTACCAGTCAAACCTTCCAAGGTAAGCACATTTCCTGAGTTACATCTAGATTCCTAAATAGCTGAGATCTTAATAGCATATATAGGATGCAAATTTCTTAGCACTTTTCCAATTATGGTCTCATCATCAATAGTTCCATTTTCTCCTCTAATGGCATTCACAACTTCTTTTATTCTACCACAATATTGTGCAATGTTTTCATCTTCATTCATTCTCATTTCATCAAAATTACCTCTGAGACTCTTAGCTTTAGCTTTCAGCACATATGGATCACCACCATAGATCTTTGAAAGAGTGTCCCACTTATCTTTAGCAGTTGTGCAGTCCTTAATATCCTCAAATTCTGGATAGCTTAAGGCAGATGCAATTTCCAACATTGCTTGATTATGTTCTTTCTTAGCTCTCATTTCCTCAATAGTTAAAGGTGCAACAGGTGTGACATAGTCATGCTCAATGTAGTACTTTTCAAAATCACCAATACCAGCCAGATGCAACTTCATTAAGCTTTTCCATGTAGGGAATTTTTCCTTGTTCAGCTTCGGTACCTCCTTCTTATACATCTTGATCATTTGCTTCAAGTCCCTTTAAACTTGTTTTCTATAGACACCAATAAGAAACACAGCTCTGATACCAATTGTTAATATGATTTAGAACAACAAAGAGGGGGGCTGAATCGGTTGTTCTTAGGTCCTGATGTATAAAATAACTTAAAATTTTTTCCTTAAATCAGATCAAGCAACCAAAACAAACTCGGTTATCACTGATTCAATAATAGAAACATATAACACTACAGTCCACTACCCAACTGTAACTAACTTGTAAAACATAGAAATGTTCAAACCAAAACATTCACACAAGTATTGACACTAGGATTTGTAGTGGAAACCCAATATGGGAAAAACCACTTTGTAATATGATACTATTATTTTCACTCTTCTAGAGTGAGCTCAGTTAAAAGCCAACCCTGCAAAAGGTTACAACACACACTATCAGGTGTGACCCAGTTAAAGGATTTCAATCACCCTGTTAAAAGTGAGCCTTATTACAGGACTTACATACACTCCTTTAGAATGCAACCTTGTTCATAGGATTTAACATATGACTATTAGGTCAACCCCTATTAAAAAGATTTTGACTATTACAATGGTTAGAAAGTAGCAGCAGTATTGATTTAGAAAACATACAACTCACTTTGCAAATATCAGATCCAATTCAATACACAAATGTTGGTTTACTAACTTTGAAACCTTTCCATCTCCATCTCTGATCTACTTGGAACTTTTCTTCAAGCAATCACCACACTTCTCCTTCAACCTTTTCACTTATACAGTCAATAAAAACTTACTATTATTCTAGCATCTACTTCACCCATGCATTCTCATACCTAATGTTTAGGTTCCCTTAATACTTTTGTCTATTAGGTTAACTTATCTTTTGCCACTTAATCTCCTTCGTAGATCTTAGGGTTAGGTCAGATTCATTGAATCTACCCGCTTCATGTTCTTTGTCTCTTCTTCTAGAATCATCTTAAATCTCATAAAGATTTACAATAAAACATTTTACAAAGCATTAAATGCTTCCATACAATCAATAAATAAACTCAACATGTTTTACATAATCCAAGAATTCAACAATGTTAGCTTGAAATATGAATTCTCTTCAAATACAAAAATGTTGATACTCAATCAATACTATGATCATCCACTTGGTTTTCATGTAAAACGCTCGGTCACTACTAAAACAGTTTCCTCGACATATACTGTCTTCCTTGGTAGTTAACTGATACTCAGTCGACACTAGATTTTTGTTTGGCATACACTAACTCGATCAACACTAGATTTTTGCTTGGCATACACTAACTCGATTGACACTAACATAACTTGTCTTAAACATGATTTCTTCATTTTTTCTCTATCAAGCCTACCAATTTAGTCTTCAATCTTACTAAGATAAACAATACATTGTCCCATCATTGTATAACATAGTCAAGTACACTTTGCAGTATCAAGATAACTCAACCTTTCCCTAGGTGCTATTGTTACCATCCTTTCTTTCCCTTCTCACAATAGATATATTACTTTCCTAAGTAGCAATAGTCTTACCAGTTAAGGTTTGACATTAATGACAATACAACAATTGCTTCAATTTCAATTTCCAACATAAATTACCTATAAAATATTTTAATTGCAATAAGATTGGCAATATTGCATCTAGATGTCCTGACAATGACAGGAATGATAAAAGTGATAAGAAGGAGAATTGATATCGAAGATTTACATATTAAAAGGAGAAAGAAAAGAAGTCTTGCTATCTAGTTGACGAAGATGTAACCAATGATGAATCTGATGATACAGAAGAAGGATATGAAGTTGTCTATGTTGCTATGAAGGATGATTGAAAAGAAGAAAAGTGTGAAGATGAAAAAGATCTTATTTCTCATGTAAGTAAAGTTGACCCATGGATAATAGATAGTGGATGTTCACATTATATGATTGATGATATTGATAAGTTTGAGAGCCTAGAAAAATATGATGGAGAATTTGTTAGATTTGGCAATGATGTTTCATGTCTTGTTAAAGGTAAAGGACCAATTGTATTGAATGAAAAGATGAGATGTGATGGTGTATACTGGGTTAAAGGACTGAACTATAATCTGTTGAGTGTTTCATAGTTGCACAACACTGGCAACCGACTGCAATTTCAAACAAGAAAAGTAAAGATCTATGATACTGATGGAGATTTGATTGGAACTAGTGTATAATCTAAATGTAGCCTATTTTATCTTGATACTACTGCAAAGAGTTTCTTATTTGTTAAATTTGAAGATGTATGGCTATGGCATAAAATAATTTTTTATGTAAATTTTGATAACATGATTAAAGTGAGCAAAAATAAAAGAGTCAGCGGTCTATTGAAATTAAGCAAACCTGATAAAGTGATGTACAAGGAATGTCAAATTTGTAATATGATAAAATAAAGTTTTATAAGAAAGTCTTGTTAGAATAATTGAGGGGGGGGGAGGGGGGGTGAATCAGTTAGATCAGTTATCCTATAGTCTAAAATACAAAGATGCACCTTATAAAACAATTCCAACAAATTATGCAGCTCAGTAACATAAAATATCAATCTATCTATCCAATTTACTGATTACCAATAATTATCCAACTATGATTACCGACTAAATCAACTATCCAGTATGTAAAGTATGATAACAAAAGTATCATCCCAAATAACACATAACACAATGATTTAACATGGAAATCCTTCTAAGGGAAAAACCACCTGGGAACAGTAACCCAAAATAATTCACTCTTCTAAAGTGAGCTCAGTGAAGAGCCAACCATGTTAAAGGCTACAATACACATTATTAGGTGTGATCTCGTTAGAGGACTTATCTCTAATAGTCAAATTTTGACCAACATTCACTATGGGGTCAACAAGATAACAATGTACATTCCTTGAATGACATAGGGCATAATATAAGATTGTTAAGTCCACTTAGTTAAGAGATTTTTTGAATCAATGGTTAAACTGATACAGTACTGATTTGATTCAAACACAACTCAATTCCAAATATTCAGATCTATGCTAAGCTCATACAAAAAATCTTCTAATCATTAATCAATTCACTTTTTCAATAGTCTTCAACTTACTTTCACTCGGTAAATGTTTCTCTAACACTCGGTAAAGTTTGCAGTCTCGGTTCTTTCACTAAACAGTTTGATCAGACATGCACGAATAAAGTCTTTATGTGAAATCTCTGCAGTCTTTGTCTTTCTGGTATGTTTCAATAATGAAACTCATATCTCTTATATAGACAAGTAAACCATTTTCATATTAGCCATTAGATTTTGCCGCTTAATGTCCTTCATCCATTTTACCTCTTAAACCTTCCTTGGTAGATGTGTCATTAGCACGTTTCAATCTCATCCTTTCGATCTTTTTCAAATTTTGTCAGTCATGGATCTCATTAAAAATTTCATCCTTAATCTCAAAATCATAACAATTTCTAGCTCATCAAATTTAGTCAGTTGTTCTTAGCATTTAATGTTTTCATCCATACTCAGTTGATATAGAAATGTGTCAGTGATAACTAGTTGAACTAGCGCGGTTAATATTGTCAGTTGGTATACACTGCACTGGCTTAGTGTATATAGAAATATTCAATTACTGACCACATTAACATGTTTAATTTAAAATCTCTTCTTCATAGTAGATTAATGTAACATTCTCAAGTCAACAATATAAATCCATAGACTCGTCAATAAGTTACCCAATGTTTTCCTTATCCTTATCTATCATATCCATCTTTTCCTTATGTAGATATTTCAGTTCTTCATCTTTTCTTCCTTCAATAGATGTTTAGTTATTTGTAACTAACATGATAAGTACTATCAAGACTAGTTGACATCAATGACAATATATTGATTGATTTAATCATATTGCATATCGTTTCAGTAGCTTAGTGATCTCTAATCATTGTTCCTTCAATTCATTCAGATATTCAATCAGTTGTAGTTCATTAATCTATCCCTTTGGCATTGATGGGAACACAAAAAATATGAAAATATGTCATACACATACCAAACATGTATTCTACAACTATGTAAGTAAATTTTTTAGCTCGATAAGCTCAAATTTAATATGTTTAATCACTACAAAACATAACAACATTACAAGTGCAGACTCTCCCTATGGATTTGATCATTTAAATTCTTAGATTCCCCTTGTTCTCAACAATAAATATTCAGGTCTCTTCCTTTCCCTATGTTCTCAATAGCTGGTTTTCTTTTCATATTCAGTCTCTCTCCCTTTGACAACAATGCCAAAGAAAATATACAAACAACTTTGCAGTAGCCAAGTAATTCTCTATTGTTTGGTTCATATAAGTACCTTCAGTTTACAGATAAATAAATTTATGTTCTAGCTTCTATAATCTTTCACAACCTTAGAAAAAAATTCAAAGAGTGAGCTATGTGCATCAACATGAATGATCTTCTAATAAGTATAGGTTGATGCAACCTTCAAATCACTGCAGTGACCGGTAGATAGGGGATGGACCCCAAGTCTTGTCCTCAAATATTCAAATTTGTCCTTCGGTAATGGTTTAGTAAAGATATCAACAAGTTGTTCCTTAGATGTTACAAACTATAGTTTCACCTTGTTCTCTTGAACTTCTTCCCTTACGTAGTGTTACTTAATGGATATGTGCTTTGTCTTCGAATGCATCACATCATTCTTAGAAATATTTATAGCACTAGAGTTGTCATAATATATAATCATCAGGTCAGTGATTACCTCATTCATCCCTTCCAAGACTTTTCAAATCCAAGCTATGTTTGAACAATTTGCAGCAGAAACAACATGCTTTTCTTTAGTAGTAAACTAAGAAATGCATGCTTGTTTCTTGCTAATCCAAGTCACAAGCCTTTCCCCCATAAAGAATGCTCCACCAGTTGTGCTCTTCCAGTCATCTATGTTTCTAGCCCAATTTGCATCGATGTAAACTCTAATTTCAAATTTTCCTTCAAATGTATACCATAATCCAGAGTCTTTTATTTTCTTCAAGTATCTCAAGATTCTTTTCACTGCAACCATATGTGAATGTTTAGGATTGGTAGAAAATCTCACCACAATCCCCATTGAATATGCAATATCAGGCCTACTGTGTACTACATACATCAGTTTACCCATCATAGATCTATACAGAGTCTGATTTACTTCTCCAGATTCATCATCTTTTGTCAATTTACATCTAGTTACCATCGGTGTTCCTACTGGTTTAGAATCTTCCATGCCAAAAGTTTTCAATACTTCTTTAATGTATTTTGATTGTGTGATGAAAATCCCATCTTTCTATTGTATAACCTACAAACCTAGAAAGATTGTGATCTCTCCAAACATAGACATCTAAAATTCCTTTCTCATGTCATCATCAAAATATTTTCAAATAAGATCTTGTCCTCCAAAGATTATATCATCAACAAATATCTCAGCAATCAAAATGTTATCATCAGATCCTCCTTTCATGTACAAATTATTGTTTTCACTAGTTCTTACAAAACTAATACTTATAAGATAAGAATGTATTCTTTCATACCATGCCCTCAGTGCTTGCTTCAATCCATACAAGGGTTTGTGCAGTCTACATACCATGTCTTCTTGATCCTGATCAACAAACCCTTTTGATTGTTCTATGTAGACCTCCTCCTCAAGAATTCCATTCAGAAACATTGATTTCACATCTATTTGATATACCTTAAATCCCTTATGTGTAGCATAAGAAAGTAATATGTGAACTCCTTCCATTCTAGCAATAGGTGCAAAGGTTTCACCATAATCAATACCTTCTTCTTATGCATATCCCTTGCAAACAAGTCTTGCCTTATTCCTAGTGACCTCTCCATTTTCATTCAGCTTATTCCTAAAAATCCACTTAGAACCAATAAAAATTTTATTTGTCATTCTAGGAACTAAAATCCATGTTTTATTCTTCTTAATTTGTTCAATTTCTTCATTCATAGCATTGATCCATTCCTTATTTTCAGGTGCATCCCTAACATTCTTAGGTTCAAACTCACAAACTAAGCATGTGTTTTGTCTTAACTTACTTCGGGTCATCATTCCAGCTTGCTTATCTCCAATGATTTGATTCTTTGGATGATGTCTTCTATCAAATCTTGCTAGCACTTGATCTCTTCTCTATTCATCACTTGGTTCAGGTACATTTTCCTTCTCAGTAGCTTCTTCCCGATTCTTAGTTTGCATGTGTTGATTCTTGGTAGCATTTTCCTAATGCTCTTTAGACTCATCGTATGGCTTCGGTAGATAATCTTGATCTTCAACATAAGTAAACCTACCATAATCTTCCAGCTCCTTCACGCTTTCTTCATCATTCTTTTCAACAAACTCATCAACTCTAACATTAGCATTTTCTATCATCTTATTAGTAACCTTATTCAAATATTTATAAGCTTTACTCTTAGTAGAATATCCCAAGAATATTTTTTCATCACCTTTAGAGTCAAATTTACCATTCCTATCATCTTTCAGAATGTAACACTTGCTACCAAATATTCTAAAATAACTTACACTCGGTGTGTATCCAAACCATAACTCGTAAGGTGTCTTGTTTGTATCTTTCTTTAGTTGAACTCGGTTCAGGACATATATTGTTGTGCTAACTGCCTCTCTCCAGTACATCTATACAACATTTTTCTCAATCATCAATGTTCTAGCACAGTCAACAATAGATTAGTTTTTTCTTTTAGAAATTCTATTTTGTTGTGGTGATCTAGGTGCAAAAACCTACCTTTTTATACCATGCTCATTAGATAAGTTAGTGAATTCATTAGAAACAAAATCACTTCCTCTATTAGACCTTAAGCATTTTAATTCTTTTCTGATTTCTTTTTCAACTTTAGCCTTATATCATTTAAACAATTTGAATGCCTCAGATTTTTCTTTCAAGAGCATAATTGTCATCAATCTAGTATAGTCATCAACAATCAAAATAAAGTATCTATCACCATAGTAGCTTTGAGTTCTCATAGGACCACATAAGTCGGTGTTAACCAACTCCAAAATTCCTTTAGATGAATAGTCCTTACTTTTAAAACTAGATTTTGTCATCTTTCCTTTTTGACATAGATGGCACATAGCATGATCAAGTTTGGTTAGACTAGACAATCCTCTAAATTTTCTCTTTCTAGTGATCTTAATCATGTTATCAAAAATTACATGACATAACCTCTTATTCCATAACCATGCATCTTCATTTTTCACCAATAAACAAGAAGTCTCAACATTGTCAAGATAAAATAAATTATCTTTTGATTGTCTATCAGTTCTGATAAGCTTTCCATTTTCATCATAGATCTTCACCTTCTTTCTTTCAAATGCAACTCAGTGACCTGAGTTATTAAGGTATGCTACACTCAACAAATTTTAATTAAGTCCTTTTACCTAGTATGCATTATCACATCTAATTTTATCATTCAATAAAATAGATCATTTTCCTTTAACCATGCAAGGTGTGTCATTTCCCATTTTCATTGATCCTCCATTATAATGCTCAAGATGATCAAACTTATCTTCATCACTAAGCATGTGATGTTTACAACCACTATCAATGATCCAAGTATCATTCTTACTAAATTTAGAAATAAGTGTTGTTTCTACATACCTTTCCTTCTCTTCTTAATCATCTTTCATTGCAACAAACACCACCTCAATATCTTCATCAGTGTTTGTGTCAGAGTCATCTTCTTCTCCAAGGTAACATGCCTTTTTTCCCTTATCTTTGTGATCTCTATTGTCTCTATTGTAGTGTCGGTAGCCTTTGTTGTTTCTTCTTCCATACTTCCCATCACCAGATCGGTCTCTATCTTTATCTGATGAAGGGTGCTCCCCTTAGTACCACAAACACATAACAGAAAGAGAGAAACAACAATAATATGCAAGAACAAAAATTTGGCTTCTTATTATCTCCACAAATGTGGAATTACAAACTTTCAGAATTACAATATGCAAAGCCACATGGGCATTCCCTTACAATATTCTGTAGGACAAAGCCTCGAATTATTGCCCAGATCTACTGCCTAGAACTATTCTGAACTGCCTAAGACAATAATACAACCTTCCTTATATAGGCAATTTTCCACCGCTTGGGAAGGTTCCAGAATTTTAGCCAATAAGGCCGACCAAACTTAGAATTATTTTATTTTACATTTTATTACATCATAGTCGGCTCAAGATAACCTTTGAAACCCGAACAGAAATTTTGAAGAAAATTATTTTCTGCCATTTCGGGTGGCCCAACTTTCGAAGACCATAAGTCATCACCAGTTGACCCGATCGGCTATTATAACCCCATTTCGAAAATGCCACGAAGTGCTCTACAGGCTTGACCGGTGCAAGTGCCCGTCACCCAAACTTTTGACCTCATCCGGGGCCTCTAAAGCCTTCAAAACTGAGTTCAAAGTTTCTGTACCCTACTGCCAATACCAAAAATCTTCAATATCTTCCAATATACACTTGATCTGGCAATGAAACTTTACTGGCAGACTTATATGACCAAAATGAACCTCCAAGAAAGAAATCAGATCATTCTGAGCACATAGGAAAAATTACCAAAAATAGTAACTTTCCACAAATAGCAGCTCTGCACAAAATAGCCCTTATTGAATATAAAAATAGAAATATTTTTGGGTGATGCAAGATTGCTCTTACACCCAGGGTGCTCCTACATCAGACACCCGGGGTAATTTGAGAAGTGACCCTGTCACGACTCAGGCGTGCAGAGGAAAACCAAGACGGTTAACCTCCTCCTTTGTTAGCCATGATGAATCTTCAACAAGTCATCATTTCCATTTGACCAAATATTCTTCATATGTCCTATTCCTTGTGCTTCTACCAACATGACTATCCAGTATGTCTTCAATCTCCTTGATATCTGAACTGGTTGCTGGAATATTCCACTGTGCTACTGCAACCTCATCTTCAACACCTCCTTCATGATACTCTGTCAAATCTGAAATGTTAAACACTGGTGAAATATTCAGCCCAGTGGGCAATTCGACCTCATATGCATTTCCCGAATCATGCTTTTTCAGTATCTTACATGGTCCAAACTTCTTCATTTTCAACTTGTTATATGTACCAACCGGAAACCGCTCCTTCCGCAAATGAACCATGACTTCATCTTCAACCTGAAATTCCTTATGCCACCTTTTCTCATCTGCCTTAGCCTTATACTATGTGTTCATCTTGGTAATATGCTTCCCCACCTCCTCATGGATGTTCTTCAAGTGTTCCGCAAAATCCTCAGCTTCAGCACTACTTATTTCTCCTTTATCTATCTTCCTCAATTCAGATGCATTTCTTGGACTACTTCCATATACAATCTGGAATGGTGATTTACCAGTGCTCCTATTGACAGAATTATTGTATGCAAATTCTGCCTGTGGTAAAATCAAATCCCATCCTGTTGGCTTATCTCCAACCAAACATCTCAGCAAATTTTCCAAACTCCTATTCAACACCTCTGTCTGTCCATCAGTCTGTGGATGATGTGATGAACTGAACTTCAAATCTGTCTTCAACTTCTTCCACAATGTACGCCAGAAATATCCAACAAACTTAGTGTCCCGATCTGAAACTATGGTCTTTGGCAAACCATGAAGTCTCACTACTTCTCTGAAAAACAATTCTACTACATGAACAACATCATTAGTCTTCTTGCAGGGAATGAAATGTGCCATCTTTGAAAATCTGTCAACCACCACAAAAATTGAATCATGTCCTCGCTGTGTCCTTGGTAAACCAAGAACAAAGTCCATACTGATATCCTCCCAAGGCTTCTCTGGTATAGGTAATGGCTGATACAACCTTGTATTCTGCTTCACTCCTTTTGCCATCTGACATACTCTGCAACTCTGTACAAACTTCTTCACATCTTGCTGCAACTGTGGCCAATAATAATTCTCACTAACCAAACCAAGGGTTTTATCATGACCAAAATGTCCAGCCAATCCTCCGCTATGCTTCTCCTTGATGAGATTCTCCCTCATAGAACTTCGTGGAATGCACAACTGACTCCCTCTGAATAGCATATCATCCTGGATGATGAAATCCAACCATTTTGTCCTGTCTAGAGTAACAGGTTCTATACAAGCTTTCCAAGCTTCACCGAAATCAGGATCCTCTGGATACAAATTCTTGAGTTCCTTGAACCCAACCACTTCAATCTGCATTTCTGTCAACAGTAGTTGCCTTCTGCTAAGAGCATCTGCAACCCTATTAGACTTTCCACTCCTGTGTTTCAAAACAAATGTATAACTCTGCAAAAACTCAACCCATTTCAAATGTCTTTGATTCAATTTTCCTTGACTATTCAAATATTACAAAGCTTGATGATCAGTATACAAAACAAACTCCTTAGGAAGTAGATAATGTCTCCACTTCTTTAATGCCTGAACTATAGCATAAAATTCCTGATCATAAATAGAATATTTCCTCTTGGCATCATTTAACTTCTCACTGAAATAAGCAATAGGTTTACCTTCTTGGCTCATAACAGCTCCTATTGCAGTACCACTAGCATCACAATCTACTTGAAACACCTTATTAAAATCTGGAAGTGCTAAAATAGGTTGTTCTGTAACTTTTTATTTCAACAATTGAAAACTCTTTTCTGCCCCATTAGTTCACTTAAACTCTTTTCTATCCCCTCTCATTGTTTTAGTCAAGGGTCCACAAATACTGCTAAAATTTCTGATAAACTTTCTGTAAAAGCTAGCCAAACCATGAAAAGATCTTACCTCAGTAGCACTCTTTGGAGTAGGCCATTCAAGGATAGCCTGTACCTTCTCTGGGTCCATTTTTAGACCTTCTCCTGAAACTACAAACCCCAAATACACTAACTCTTTCTTCACAAAACTGCACTTCTTCAAATTAATCAGCAATTTCTCTTCTCTCAACTTCTCAAATACCATACGAATATGCATCATATGCTCATCCAATGTCTTACTAAAGATCAAAATATTATCTAGGTAAACAATGACAAACTTACCCAAAAATTCTTTTAGAACCTCGTTCATGAGCCTTATGAAGGTGCTCGGTCCATTGGTTAGTCCAAAAGGCATGACTAACCACTCATATAGTCTTTCCTTTGTCTTGAAGGCAGTCTTCCATTCATCTCCTTCTCTGATCCGAATCTGGTGATATCCACTCTTCAGATCTATCTTTGAGAAATACATAGCTCCACTCAAACAATCCATAATATCATCCATTCGTGGCAATGGAAACCTATACTTGATTGTGATCTTGTTTATTGCTCTAGAATCTATACACATCCTCCACTCTCCATTCTTCTTTGGTGCTAATACCACTGGTACAGCACAAGGACTCAGACTCTCTCGAATCAACCCTTTCTGCAATAACTCATGGACTTGTCTGTTCAACTCTTCACTTTTTGCTAGTGTCATTCTATGTGCTGCCTTGTTTGGCTGGCTCCTGGAATCAAATCCATATGATGAATAATCTTTCTTACCGGTGGTAATCCATCAGGTACATTATCAGATACAATATCTTGAAACTCATTCAACAAATCTGCAACCTCTACAGGTACATCCTCTGCTTCTTCTTTACCAACTTTTGGAATTAAAGCAAAACACACATGCTCATGCCTCATACCATCTAGGAATTTTCTTCCATCAACAAATATTATTCTTGCATTACCACATACCTTTTCTTCGGTCTCCTTCAATGGCTTTAGCTTATGTCGCACTCCATCCTTTGTCAGGGAATAGGTATTCGCATGACCATCGTGTACAGCACATCTGTCAAACTGCCATGGTCTACCCAACAACATATGACATGCATCCATAGATATGATATCAGACAATACCTCATCTTGGTATCCGCCAATCTTGAACTTCACCAGGCATTGTTCATTTACCATGACCTTGTGGTCATCCTGTACCCAGGCAATCCGATATGGATGTGGGTGTTTCTGTCTCTTGAGCTTCAACTTTGTCACCATCTCTTCTGACACCAAATTGTCAGTGCTTCCACTATCAATAATCACATCACAACATTTACCTTCACGCTTGCACCTGGTGCGAAACAGGCTCCTTCTTTGTTCAGGTTCATTCTCACCACTCAGCAAGACTCTTTTGTTAATTAGCATTTCTCCTCTTTCAGCATCTTTAGAATTTGACGATCTAGCATCTTCATCTACATGTGCAACTCTGGCCTGGCCTTCATTTCTCCTGTTTGTTCTGCCTTGACACTAAGGACATTCAAATGCCCTATGACCTTCTTCTCCACAGTGAAAACATGTTCCACGAAAGCCTTCTCTTCCAGATCCTTTTCCTCTTCCTCTTCCTCTCTGATCTCTATTATTCTGATCCTGGAAGCGATTGGAATTATTTTCTCGTTGATTCTGACTGCTACTGGCCTCATTCTTCTTTTTCGGATCTTCATTTCGGCCACCATATGACCGTCCACCAGATTGTCCACCGTGACCTCTTCCATTTTGTCTGCTCTCAAACTTCTTGTTCAGCTTTTCCTCTACTTTTAGGGCAAACTGGTATGCCTCTTCAATACTGTTCATTCAAACCAGATTCAGCTCCTCCTGAATGCTTGGCCTTAACCCATTAAGGTATCGGGCAACTTTCTCCTTATCAGCTTCTGCATGGCCTGTTCTGATGAGAAGTCGATAGAACTTTTCTGTATACTCTTGAACAGATCTTCCTACTTGCTTCAAACTCTGCATTTTCTTTAGTAGGTCAAGCTCATAATCAACAGGAATGAACTGTCACTTCAATTTATCCACCATCCAATCCCATCTCGTGATTTTCTCCTTTCCCCTTCTATTTCGCTCTAACTGAATCTCTTGCCACCATATCTTCGCATGACCCTTCAGTCTGGCCTTCGCAAATTTGACCCTATCAAGATCCTCAACATCTTCATACTCAAAATATTCCTCACATTCATTGATCCAGTTGATCAATTCCTCTGGGTTAAGATTTCTAAAAAATGTGGGAACCTCAATCTTAGGTCTTTTCCCAATCTTGGAAATCGCCCGAAAAAGTCTTTCTTCCTCCTGGTTCACAATTTCAGCTTCTCCTTCTTGATATTCTTCTTTGGCTTCATCCTCACTTTCGTCTCTGACATTAAGATTCATTCCTCTGCGAATCTTTTCTTTCAATGCTTGCACTTGTCTCTGCAGCTCTCTAACCTCAGGTGTCACAGCACCAGCTTTTCCGCCACATTCTCTTCGTGGAGGCATTTTCGCGATGCGCGCTGAAACCCTAGCCATGGTCCTGGTGCAAACTGCCTCAGAGTCGGTGATCTGTTTACACACTCAAGAACTCCTGTTCTGATACCACTTGATGAAGGGTGCTCCCCTTAATACCACAAACACATAACAGAAATAGAGAAACAACAATAATATGCAAGAACAGAAATTTGGCTTCTTATTATCTCCACAAATGTGGAATTACAAACTTTCAGAATTACAATATGCAAAGCCACATGGGCATTCCCTTACAATATTCTGTAGGACAAAGCCTCGAATTATTGCCCAGATCTACTGCCCAGAACTATTCTGAACTGCCTAAGACAATAATACAGTCTTCCTTATATAGGCAATTTTCCACCGCCTGGGAAGGTTCCAGAATTTTAGCCAATAAGGCCGGCCAAACTTAGAATTATTTTATTTTACATTTTATTACATCATAGTCGGCTCAAGATAACCTTTGAAACCCGAACAGAAATTTTGAAGAAAATTATTTTCCACCATTTCGGGTGGCCCAACTTCCGAAGACCATAAGTCATCACCAGTTGACCCGATCGGCTATTATAACCCCATTTCAAAAATGCCACGAAGCGCTCTACAGGCTTGACCAGTGCAAGTGCCTGTCACCCAAATTTTTGACCTCATCCGAGGCCTCTAAAGCCTTCAAAACTGAGTTCAAAGTTTCTGTACCCTGCTGCCAATACCGAAAATCTTCAATATCTTCCAATATACACTTGATCTGGCAATGAAACTTTACTGGCAGACTTATATGACCAAAATGAACCTCCAAGAAAGAAATCAGATCATTCTGAGCACATACGAAAAATTACCAAAAATAGTAACTTTCCACAAATAGCAGCTCTGCACAAAATAGCCCTTATTGAATATAAAAATAGAAATATTTTTGGGTGATGCAAGATTGCTCTTACACCCAGGATGCTCCTGCATCATTATCATCCTCTTTCCTGTTGGGACATCTAGCAACAATATGGCCAACCTCTTTACAATTAAAATAAGCTAAAGGTAACTTTCCCTTACATCTAGCTTTACCTTTCTAGAGTCTCTAGGCCATAAGTGCTTCAAGCTCATCATCAGTATTACTATCACTTTCATTCCTTACATTATGCTTACTGCTAGATTTACCAATATTTAGAGAAGACATAAAAATAGACTCAACACTCGATACAACACTATTGTCAAAATTATTCAGCTCAAAATTTGTTAACTTTCCAATCAAACTATCAAGAGTAAGAGTGCTATTAGGTGTAGACCTCATTTCATGAATATCAGATATTATGATTGCATAGATAGGAAACAAGGTTCTTAGTATCTTACTTACCACTTTATTTTCAGAAATAATACCACCAGCTCCTTGGATAGCATTAACTACCTCTTTGATTTGGTTTGTGTACTATGTAATATTCTCGCCTTCCATCATCTTCATGTCATCAAATCTGCCTCTCAAGCTTATAGCTTTGGCTCTCATCACATTCACATCACCACCATAAACTAGAGAAAGTCTACCCCACATTTCCTTCGTTGTAGTGCAATCCTTCACATCCTCAAATTTAGCATCAGATAGAGAAGCAACAATCTCTATCATAGTAATATTGTGTTCATGATGGTCTCTCAACTGATCAAGAGTCAAAAGACCAACTGTTAGTTGTAAGTAGCTATTGTCCAGTAAATTTATAGTAGATTCTCCAATTCCAAATATGTGAAGTCTCATCTGATTTTTCCATGTAGTAAAGTTATCTTTGTTCAGCTTTGACACTTCCCTCTTATACATCTTGTAATATTTTTGCTCAAGTCTCTAAAACTTTCTTCCAAGAAACCAATACAAAGATGTACCTTATAAAATAATTCCAACAAATTATGCAACTTAGTAACATAAAATATCAATCTGTCTGTCAATTTTACTGATTACCAGTAATTATCCAATTGTGATTACCAACTAAATCAACTATGCACTATGTAAAGTATGATAACAAAATAATTATCACAAATAACACATAACACAATGATTTAATGTGTAAACCCTGCTAAGGAAAAAACCACCTGGGACCGGTAACCCAAAATAATTCACTCTTATGAAGTAAGCTCAGTGAAGAGCCAACCTTGTTAAAGGTTGTATAATACACAATGTTAGGTGTGACCTAGTTAGAGGATTGATCACTAACAGTTTAATTTTGACCAGCATTCCCTTTGGGGTCAACAAGATAAAAATGTACATTCCTTGAATGACAGAGGGTAGAATATAGGACTGTTTTTTATTAAGTAAAATAGGT
Source organism: Chamaecyparis obtusa (assembly GCA_027943335.1). NCBI lineage: Eukaryota > Viridiplantae > Streptophyta > Pinopsida > Cupressales > Cupressaceae > Chamaecyparis > Chamaecyparis obtusa. The sequence goes on from BSBK01006497.1 coordinate 280,533, forward strand.
TTTATAGGGATCTTGAAACCCACAATAGTGTATGATAAAAAGATAGGCATGAAAACAAAAGATAGTAAAACAGTTCAGAGTTCCAAGGAATGGGCCAGTACAGGGTTGAACAAGAAAAAACAAAGATATAGTCTAAACAAGGAAAAAAAGAAAGCCACCAGAATAAGTTATGCCAAGCTCCTGAGCATGACAACTGCATTTCTTTCAAGGGCCTCCATTAGTTGAACAATGTCTTTCACGTTCTGAACTTGGGGTCCTTGGGGGTCAATTTTCTCCCTATTTTTCCTGATTATTGCCCTTTTTCTATTTCCTAGTCCTTCAGTGGGATCCTTTTCATTCTCCCTAGTCCTCTGATCAGCCCTGGTTTCCATTTTTTCTTCCATTTTTTTGATAATCAACTTCAAGTTCTCGTTGGACATTTTGAGGATATTGAAATTTTGCGCAGCTATTCCCTTGAGGGTGTTTTCAAGGCTTATCATTTTGGATTCTAGGTGCTAGACCCTATTTTCTAGGCTTAGCTTTCTCTCTGTGGTGTGTTCCTTGTTGTCCGAGCTCTAATTTTTTTCTTTAAGGTCGTCAATCTCGTGGTAGAGCCATTTGAAAGATCCAAACTGATCCAGCATGCTATTCTTGGTGTTGTTGAGGAAATCCAGATCCATTTCCCTGGCTTTATCACTTAGAAAAACCAATGCTAGGTCAATCAACTCTTCCTTGTGGGATTTTCCTTCATTGTCCTCTAGAATATGTGGGTAAACAGCCTCCTTGATTATTCCCATTCGCACCATGTTGATGTTGAAATTTCTCCAGACCATTTTTCCTTTCCCGGCATCCTGACTGTTATAATGCCCCCAAACGCATCTTCAGTATCATCTATCCTTATAGGTGACTGGTTCGTCCCCTTCTCATCATTAAGGTCTTTGTTAAGAGGGTTGTGATTCTTAATATTGATGCTAATAGGGGACTAAGGAGGAGGGGTCTTTTCCTCACTAATAGTAAGACCAATAGACAAGTGGCCCAAGAAGTCTTGCATTGATTTGGGGATTTCCTTTTTGACCTATTCCTGCATGTCTATAGCTTCCATTTTGGGATTATGCTAATCATCTTTTGTATCCATTTCTTCCTCCTTGTCATTGTACTCTTCCTCCGAGTGAACCTCCTTCAAGTGTCCTTCTTTTTTGAGGGTTTTTCAATTTTGATGACTTTTAGGGGTCACTTCTTGGAAGGGGATCCCTTGTTTTTTTTCTTATTTTTGACTTCCTCACTGTCCTCTGAAATTTTGCCCATAGAAGTTCCCGAAGGAACATAATCTGACCCAAAGTCCTCGCTATTAGCTTTGCTATCCTCAATTTCCTTACCCAGGATTTGGGCTTTAAAGAATTCATAGATCAATAGAAGCAATCCTTCATGAAGGGTAGGGTTAGCAATTTTCTTATCTCTATAACCATTTATATTCTTTTTTATAGAAGAGAAGAGATAAAAAGGAATGGAAATCTTAATACCATGTCTAAAATGGTTTAGCAAGATGAAATGATAGGTGTGGATTCTGTCAAACCTAGTGTCTAGGGTGACATACAAGATGAGGGCCTTCAGAACATATTGCCAAAGCATCTTCAAGCTCTCAGGAAGGTAGTAGGTGCTCGACTTAACTATGGCTTTCATCTCCTTGTCATCCCTCGTAAACTTTTTGACAACAATGTATGATAATTTTTGGTCTCTGTAGAATTTATTTTCGATGATGGGAATGCTGGTGACAATTGATATAACCTCCTCTGTAATAGTAAATGACTTTCCCTCAATCTTCGCCATCCCTTCTTTCTAGGTATTGATGAAGATTTTAGTGATATCCTTCCTACAACCATGGAGTCTTTCAATAAAAGTTGTGATATCCCCTTTTTGTAATGCATTCCAAACTTTCATTCATTTCTTTCATTTCTCACTGTCACACTCTCACTCCCTCTTTAGCCTTTCCCCAACCATGGCTTTCATGTAGGCTTCGGTTATCCTCTAGTTTAGCCAAAAATTGCTGCTTGCCTTCTTTCTAACTTCCTTATTTGAGGGCTTTCTAAAAGTTAGATTTTTGAAATGATTACAAGATTTGGGGAAGGGGGACCTAAAAGCATGAGGAGGTGACATGTTATTATTAATCATGCAATTCCTCCCCAGCTCGACATGAGTGAAATAACTCCTCCAAACAAGCCCTTTGCAATAATAATTATATTTAATTATTGCATCGATACTTTGAAGATCGTCTCCATCCAGAGAATCCAACTCTGCTTGATGGAAAGTATTGGCATGGATCCAAATGATGTAAACTTCCTTGGTGGTGGCCAAAAAGGTAATCCAGTCAATAGCCCAGTTAGCAATAGTGGTGAACATATGATGAGTAAAGTCAGCCTTAGAAAGATTGGTCTGAGTAACGACAAAAGTGATGACTAAGTCGAGACCATAGCCACATCTGGGACCCTAGCCCTTTGAGAACCAGTCAATGTTGCCCCGTTGAGTTTCAAACATGGCTATCGCTTTATTTTTTATTGCTACAGAGAAGATTTGCGATAAATTCCTCAGTTTTTTATTGTAGAATAGAAGATTGTTAAGTCCACTTGGTTAAGAGATTTTCTAAATCAATGGTTAAACTAATATAGTACTGATTTGATTCAAATACAACTCAATTGCAAATATTCAGATCTATGCTAAGTCCATACAAAAATCCTATGATCATTAATCAATTCACCTCCTCAATATTCTTCAAAGTTTACTTTCACTTAGTAAATGGTTCTCTGACGCTTGGTAATATCTGTAGTCTCATTTCTTTCACTAACCAGTTTGATCAGGTATGCATGAATAAAGTCTTCACGTGAAATCTCTACAGTCTTCTTCTTTCTGGTATGTTTCAATAATGAAACTCATATCTCTTATATAGACAAGTAAACCATTTTCATATCAGCCATTAGATTTTGCCGCTTAATCTCCTTTATCCATTTTGCCTCTTAAACCTTTCTCAGAAGATGTGTCATTAACATGTTTCCATCTCATCTTTTAGATCTTCTCTAAATTTTGTCAGTCATGGATCTCATAACAAACTTCATCCTTAATCTTGAAATCATAACAATTTCCAGCTCATCAAATTTAGTCAGTTGTTCTTAGCATTTAATGTTTTCATCCATGCCTGGTTGATATAGAAATGCGTTGATGATAACTAGTTGAACTAGCTCAGTCAATACTATCAGTCGGTATACACTACACTGGCTTGGTGTATACAAAAATCTTCAATTACCGACCACATTAACATGTTCAATTTCAAATCTCTTCTTGATAGTATATTAATGTAACATTCTCAAGTCAACAATATAAAACCATAGACTCATCAATAAGTTACCCAATGTTTTCTTTATCCTTATCTATCATATCCATCTTTTCCTTATATAGATATCAGTTATTTGTCTTTTCTTCCTTCAACAGATGTTCAGATGTTTGTAACTAACATGATAAGTACTCTCAAGACTATTTGACATCAATGACAATATATTGATTGATTTAATCATCATACATATCATTTCAGTAGCTTGGTGATCTCTAATCAATGTTCCTTCAGTTCATTCAGATATTCAATCAGTTGTAGTTCATCAAGTCTTACTCATCTAATGGTATTTTGGAATTAGTTCATACTGACCTTTATGGTCCTATGATAATTTAAAGCTATTATTGAGATTGGTAATTCATTTTGTTTGTTAATGATTATTCAAGAATGATGTGTGTTATGTTTATAAAAGAGAAGTTTGATGCATTCCAAATCTTCAAGTGTTATAAAGCTAGAGTTGAAAATGAAATAGGTAAACAACTAAAATGTCTAAGATCAGACAGAGGAGATGAATTTATTTCTAATGAATTTTTTATCTTCTACAATGAAAATGGAAACAAAAGACAAGTATCTGCACCAAAGACTCCACAACAAAATGGTATCGCTGAGAGAAGGAATAGATCTATAGTTGATTGTGCTAGAACACTGTTGATTGACAAAAAAGTTGCACAAACATTCTGGAGAGAATCCATTAGTACTGATATCTAAACACTCAACCGAGTACAATTGAAGGAACCAAGAAGACCCTTTATGAACTCTGGTATCCAAATAAATTAATCCATTCATTTGTATACTCATATATGTGTGTGTGTGTGTGTGTGTGTACATATATATATTTCACAATTATCATTTATATTTTAGATGTTTTATTATCTATATAGTTCATATATATTATAAATATATATAATATAGCTGATAAATATAATTCTGAGTTTATTCCAACTTAATAAATATATATAATCCTCTAATCCTCTTGATGAGTATTATATTTTAATACTCTGATCAACTCAATGTATGATACCATTTTCTTCTTGATATGTCTCTCTCTCTCTTAATTTATGTGATTTTATTCTCTTTTCCCTCCCCTTTCAAATGAAATGATATTCTTCTTTTTATATCTCATGCTTGAAGAAGTCACATCTTTTCATTTCATGCCTTTTGACCACTCATTAAATCTAATTATATTTTAGTTTAATTCTTTTATATTTTAACTTAGATTTTATTTATAATTCTTTTATATTCTAATCTAGATATTATTTATATCTCTTTTATATTTTAATTTAATTCTTTTATATTCTAATTTAGATTTCATTTATATTTTAATTTAACTCTTTTATATTCTAATTTATATTTTTTTAATATTTTATTATTATTAAATATTATTTTAGAAAGGGGACATACTTTTTACAATTTTGTCTCTTGTATTATTTTCATTTTATGTATCACTATTATTTATTATTAAATCTTATTCGTAAAAGGGACATCACAATATCTCTATACATGTGTATGTGTATGTACTTATACTTATATATATACATATTATTAGATATATAGTATTAAAAATATGTTCTATTAATGTTGAAATTCCCACAACACAAGAAAATTCATTGATGAAAACTTGGCAGAATTTTATTATCTTTTATATTGAAAATTTATATAAGCATATATTTTTTATTAAGTCAGGAGGGAGAGCACCCTAATCCACAACATCAAAGAGAGGGTTATAAATATATATATAAATAGTTATGTGTTATATAGCATATGTTTTAGGCATGTATAAATAGCATATGTTTTATTGATTTGGTAGAGAGAAAATATGTATAAATTATACCATGACATGATATTCATAGTAAATTTAATAGATTTGAACTTTCAATACCTACCACGATCTTAAATTATATTGTATATCCATTTAAAATTTTATAATTACAATTGAATGTTTAATGAACGTTCTATATCATATTTTACATATATTTTAATGTATTAAAATATTAATTTTGTGGAAAAAAAATATGTATAAATTATACCATGACATGATATTGACAATAAATTTAATAGATTTGAACTTTCAATACCTACTATGATTTTAAATTATATTGTATATCCATTTTAAACTTTATAATTACAATAGAATAATAAATAAAGATTTTATATCATAATAAGTATATTTTTATGTTTTAAATATTTAATGACAGGTCCCAGTTTTTCATTGATATACCCACTTACGAGTATAGCATCTCGCAGCACTAGTGGGTATAGCACCTCACACAACGACCGGGTCCTGTCCACTATCTGCTCTCCAAACTACTTTGAAAACTTGGATACAACAAAGAGCTCTTCTTGCATTCAATATTTGCCTATAATCCTACTAGTGGATTGAACTAAGAGCAATGGCATTCATGAAAAAATTTTCACCTATTTTTGGAGATATGATCACCATTCTTAGCATTGATGGAGGAGGCGTCCGGGGGATTATCCCTGCAACTATCCTTCAATTTCTAGAGGAAAAGCTTCAAGTATTTAGTTCTCTCTGATCCAACCCATTGCTTATTCTAAAGCTTTTTGTTCTGTGCTTACATTTTTAGGACTTTGGTACTGTAAAATCAACTTAAAGTCATTTATAGAAAAAAGATGGTCCAGACGCTAGACTAGCATATTATTTCGATGTCATGGCAGGGACAAGCACAGGAGGTCTCATTACCGCAATTCTAACTGTTCCAAATGACCAAAACAGACCATTGTATGCGGCCAATCAGATTACACAGTTCTATCAGAAACACTGTCCTTTAATTTTCCCTTTAGGAAAGTAAGTTATCTACAATTTCTAAACATTCTCATTTGGTAGAATAGAAGGCCTACAAAAAAAAAATATAGGCATTTAAGTTGTTGAATAAATCTTCATCAGGAGTCCTTTGAGTTTTGGTTGGTGGCAATCAAAATTGGCTAATGTCAGAGGCCCCAAATATAGTGGGCGTTGTTTGCACATGATAATAAAAGATGAGTTGGGTGACATTTGATTCCACCAACTACTAACCAATGTGGTCATCCCAACCTATGATACCTATTTAGAGCAGCCCATAATCTTCTCTACTTTTGCGGTACTCTCTTCTTCCTTATTTACTTAGATTCTTTTCATAACATAGATCATGTGATGCTAAATAGAATATATTCTGAAAAAAGATTTATCATCATGCGTTATCTACAGGCCAAACATGATATCTCAAAAGATGCAAAAATATTAGATGTATGCATTGCTACTTCGGCTACCCCAACATATCTTCCTCCCCACTATTTTGAACAAAATATCCATCCGGCGAAACAAGAGAATTCCACCTGATGGATGGAGGAGTCGCTGCTAACAATCCAGTAATACTTCTTCCATTTTCCTTTCAATTATACTTATTGATTGCTACTTACTTACAACTAACTCGAATGTTTTTTACTATACTTTCAAATAATATAATTTGTAGACTTTAATTGCCATCAACGAAGTGACAAAAGAATACTTGAAGCACAAGAAAGATCGGATGTCCCTAACCAAAGAAAAGGTGGATTAATTAGAGAAAGAAACTATATTTTTCCTTGGTTATTCAAACATTTGCTAATGATTAGCATATAAAAAATTAGGATAATAGGAAGATTTTGGTGCTATCTCTTGGAACTGGGTACAAAATGGCATCGTACTGTTAGTCCATTTTCTAGTCATAGCAAAAAATTCTTTGAAAATGGCCTCCTCCTTACAAATGTTTCATGGTTTATGTCATGCCCTATGTGCTTCATGTTCTCGCCTAGCTCTGGTCCATTTTGCACGTGCTGAATCGTGAAATCCTGAAAGTTATTCGAATTTCAAGGTTTGTAGGAAATTGTCAAAATCTGCCACAATGTCGAAAACCCATAGTGTTTCTGAAAATCCATGATGTTTTCGACCTTTCTAGCCTGCATGAAAACCCTCAATGTTTTCAGCTTCCTTGTTTACCTTTGTGTCATATTGAAAATTCTTTGTTTTCGATCTTTCACCGAAAACACTGTGTGTTTTCGACCTACATGTCTTCTTTTCTGTCGACTCTCCTTGTTCTTTGTCTTAACTGGGCAAGAGCGATGATGGGGGGACAGATGGCATATTCTTATTGGTCATCGCATGGCCGCATGTCAGAATTTTCTCACATGCGATCATGCTACTGCTTGCCATCTATCCGCGTGGGTCCCAGTTCCTAGTAGTCGGTGGTTGTTGTTTGGTTGGTCCAGGGGCGGTGATGTGGTAGCTTGTGACTGGCTGTCGCATGGTCGCATAGCCTAGTTTTTGGGTATGTGATCATGCGACCGCTTGCCACGTATCCCTGGGGCCCATCGACAGAAAGGTGGTGGTTGCTTTTTCGTGGTCCTGGAGGTGGTCATGTGGCAGCTTTTGATTGGCTGTCGCATGATTGCATAGCCCAATTTTTGGCTATGTGATCATGCGACTGGTTGACACATGTCCGTGGGCCCATGGTGGGTGGTGATGTGCTGAGTTCTGATTGGTTGCCGGTGTGCCCGGTGGCAGGCGGTTTGCGGTGGGGCCCATGTTTGCAGTGCCTGAGCATGTTTGGCAGTTGGCAGTGATTGCTAGCGGTTAGTCACATATTCGCATAGCCTTTTTCAAGGCTATGCGATCATGCGACTGACGGTTTGTGTTGACTTCATGCGGTGTGGCTGTTGTGGTGGTGGTTATGCGGTTGCGACAGGGTAACAGTTTATCGGTTGTCGCATGTTCGAATAGCCTGACTCCGGGCTATGTAATCATGCGACAATGGTCTGAACGGTGCTGTTGTGGAGGTTAAGGTTTGGGGGTTGTCGCGGTTGCGTGGTTAGTGGTCACTGCCCACGGCTAGGAGACTGCAGTCGCATGATCGCAGGGGTAAGTCTAGTGCCATGCGATCATACAACCAGGCATAAAGTGAGGCTTGGTTTCCTATGGTGGTCAAGTTGCTGACTGGGTGATTGCGCGACTAGGGGAAAATAGTTGAAGAGCATAAAGCCCGTGAAATGCCTGGTGACCGTTTATTTTCAAATTTTGATCTACAGCGACCAAAGGTACTAGAATCCAATGTTCTTATGGCCAGATTTGACTGGTTTGGTGGCATTTGCTGTGGTAGTGTGGTCGAGGGTGTCGTGTGTGTTTGCAGGGTTGTTTTGCTATGTGGTGGGCATATTTTGGTGGTTCGAGGCTTTTTGCAAGAGTTTTGAGTTTTGAATTTTTGATTGGTTGGGTGGTTGAAGTCTTAACCCTGGTTACTTGTAGCTTGATGCATCCTACTAGTTTAGGATTCCAAGGTAACCAGTGGTATAAGTAGTTGATTTTTTTGACTTGTTAAGGGTTCCATTCTGTTTTGGTTCCAGTGGCAAATAGAAGGCTCTGTCACGTTGCATGTAAGCTAAATAAAATTCCTAAAAATATTTTACAGGTTATTGAAGTGGTTTGATCTCTATCTTACTTTGATCATGTACATGACTCATTATACTTAATGTAAGTTTTTCATGCTTCCAAGTCTCTCCTTGGTGTCATTCTTGTGAATCTTGGATTTTCTGATCCATTGCATAGGGTTCCCTTTGCATATGTTCTTTTCTTTAGTTCTTGGTCTACGATCAGGTGAAATATATTTTAGAGGGGACATAGATTCAGTCTTGGTTGTCTATAGAAGGATCTTGTAAGTAGTGGATGGGATGGAATATTTACATTTATGGCTATGAGTCTTTGACAACAGTTGGTTCATGTTCTCATTGTTTGTATGTGGGGTCTGCAGAATGGATAATGGCACTGATCAAGGGCTAGTATTTAGTGGAGTCCAATGTTTGATAGGTTTTGGCTATTTCCCGCATCTCTATATATCACTACCTTTTCATGTTGGTGGTAGTAGTAGGAGGTTCTCTCTAGTCTTTAGACTCATTCTGTGCAAATAGGGCTATTTGTATATGAATTGGCTTCATTGGGGTACAGGTTACCTAAAGGGGTTTCAAGGCTATTCCACACTAATCTATCTGTAGGCCCTTTATTCACCAAAGGGATGGCATGAGTGTGTAGATAAGGCAATACCCGCCTGAGTGAATGTGGAGCTCAAAGAAGAAGGAAGATTTCTCTCTATCCTCATCATTTGGTTTATTTTTCTTGTCAAGCTTGAGTGCCTAACCTGTGTTTTAAGTCCACCCATTTGATTCAAGTTTGGTCCTACAAGAAAAAGAGCCAACAAGATGGCGACTCTGCTGGGGAGAAACAACAAATCTTGTTAAGGAAATCATAATCTTTGGTGGCCTTTGGAAAGAGTCAAATACAAAAACAAAGCATTTGCTGAAATTTTCTTACCTAGTTGTGATTGGCGGCTCTGATTTGTCTCTGTTTGATCAGTGTTCCTTCTGATAAACAATGAGTTACTTGGAGTTTTGTATTGATTGGGAGCAACTCTACATTTGCAAAAACTGATGAAGTTCCATGGTGAGCTCAAGATTTGCCCTGCTTTTCAGTCAACAAAGTTTTCTGTTGTAAAACTTCTAGGTATTTATGATTACAATGTTTCCCTATCAAGTATTTAGTGCTAGTATAAAGGGAAGACTGAGATAAGATGAGTGGCTGTCATCTTGCATTAAATGAAATGAAAAATTAGGGGAAAAGTCAGTCTAGGCGGCTAGGTTTTCTCAAGTTGGATAGGCCTTTGGACTATGTTCTTCTAGGGTCCCCTCACTCTTTTCCTAGTGAGCTTTTGGGTTTGATTCCTGCCTTTGATTGTAAGTTTGATTCAGCAGTCAGACATGTCCTAGCATTCTATAGATTCATTATAGAATATCATATTTTGGATGAGGATGTGGGCATGATGTTTTTTGGGAGATCCCTCAAGGGAGTTGCATCTAATTGGTATCTAAATCTGCCCCCAAAATGTATTTCTTCTTTGACTGAATTCAAGTGGATGTTTTGAGAGGAGTTTGCTGATGATGATGATGGAAAAGGTTGCAAAGAGACCGTCAGCAAAAGGGGAATGAATGTTGTATTCCAGAGCAATCCATCTATAGTGCTGAGGATACTTCTTCTGATGAGTCTTTGTCAGAGGAGTATTAAGATTGTGGCAGTGGGCAGGGATCAGGGTCAAGGTGTGTAGGATCCTCCATTTATTCAGAAATGACTGAATATGATTTTAGTGGCTATTCAAGTGAGGATGATGAAGGCAGTGATGCTGATGTGTCCTCATGTGAATCAGATGAGGCATGGGAGGAAGAGAGTAATGATGGAAGTGAACACTCCTTCAATGAGGAGTATGAAGACAAGGAGGTGGTGTTTGAATGTAAGATCAGTGAGTCTTCATATGGTTTTTATTTTTCTTCCTGTGCTGTAAGTCTCCATGAGGTTGAGATGGGTACTGATTTTAAAGTGTTTTCTAATGCTTTATATGATGAAGAATTTGATTATCAGCCCATTTTATGTCATGATGTTCAGCATGGTGCATTGCATGGAGTAATCAATCCTCTGTTTGAAGAGCATGTGGAGGTCCCAGATTTAGTTGAATCAGGATGCCCATTTTCCATCTGTGGGTATCAATCTGACTTTTCATTTGAGGTCCAGCTGGTTACACCTGTGGAAATGCAAAGGTAGGGTCTAAATGAGGCCTTTCTGCAGGCAGAATATGAGCCTTTTGTGTTTACAGTTCATAGCATGCATGAGTCAGTAGATGAAAATCAGTTTCAGTATAGTGGTGTTGATCATTGGCATACTGAATCTTTTCTTCATAGTGAGCAAGGTAGAGAGAGTGCCAAAAAATTTTACATGCACTGTGAAGAAAGCTACTTTGTTCTTCCTCATATGCTGATTGAACATGTTGACAAGCCTATGGAGACAAATGAAAGCAAAATATCTGATGTGCCTCATGAAGGAAGAAATGAAAATTAGATTTTTGATAGAGGCAGGAATTAACTCATGTTTGTTACTGCAGGTTTTTGTAAAAATGTACATTCTATAAATATCTCTCCCTTTCCTATTTTGTGTTTTTCCTTCCTTTTTCCTGTGTTTTTTGAGTTCCCTATTTTTGTCCAGTGGTTGGTCTGCTCTTCCAGTGATTCTGAATTCTTGCCATGCCTGCAAGAGACATGCATCCCCAACTAGAGCCACTGTTAGTCCATTTTCCAGTCATAACAAAAAATTCTTTGAAAATGGCCTCCTCCCTACAAATGTTTCATGGTTTATGTCATGCCCTGTGTGCTTCATGTTCTTGCTTAGCTCTGGTCCATTTTGCACATGTTGAATCATGAAATCCTGAAAGTTATTCGAATTTCAAGGTCTGCAGGAAATTGTCAAAATTTGCCACAGTGTCGAAAACCCACAGTGTTTCTAAAAATCAATGATGTTTTCAAACTTTCTGGCCTGCATGAAAATCCTTGATATTTTTGGCTTCCTTGTTTACCTTTGTGTCATGTTGAAAATTCTGTGTGTTTTCGATCTTTCACTGAAAACACTATGTGTTTTCGACCTTGCATGTCTTCTTTTCTGCCGGCTCTCCTTGTTCTTTGTCTTAACTATGCAAGTGTGACGATGGGGGGACAGATGGCATATTGTTATTGGCCATTGCATGGCCACATGTTAGACTTTTCTGACATGCGATCATGCGACCGCTTGCCATCTGTCCGCGTGGGTCCCGGTTCCTAGCAGTCGGTGGTTGTTGTTTGGTTGGTCCGGGGGTGGTGATGTGGTAGCTTATGACTGGCTATCACATGGTCGCATAGCCCAATTTTTAGCTATGTGATCATGCAACCACTTGCCACGTATCCCTGGAGCCCATCGACAGAATGGTGGTGGTTGCTTTTCCGTGGTCCTAAAGGTGGTCATGTGGCAACTTTTGATTAGTTGTCACATGATTGCATAGCCCAATTTTTGGCTCTGCGATCATGCGACTAGTTGACACGTGTCCATGGGCCTGTGGTGGGTGGTAACGTGCTGAGTTCTGATTAGTTGCCGGTGTGCCCGGTGGCAGGCAGTTTGCGGTGGGGCCTGTGTTTGCAGTGCCCGAGCATGTTTGGCAGTTGGTGGTGATTGCTAGCAGTTAGTCACATATTCACGTAGCCTTTTTCAAGGCTATGCGATCATGTGACTAACAGTTTGTGTTTACTTCATGCGGTGTGGCGGTTACGGTGGCGGTTATGCGGTTGCGGCAGGGTAACAGTTTGTCAGTTGTCGCATGTTCGTATAGCCTGACTCTGGGCTATGTGATCATGCGACAATGGTCTGAATGGGGCCGTTGCAGAGGTTAAGGTTTGGGGGTTGTCGCAGTTGCAAGGTTAGTGGCCATTGCCCGCGGCTAGGAGATTGCGGTTGCATGATCGTAGGGGTAAGTCTGGTGCCATGCGATCATGCGACCAGGCATAAAGATAGGCCCAGTTTCCTGTGGTGGTCAAGTTGCTGACTGTGCAATTGCCTGACTAGGGGCAAACAGTTGAAGAGCATAAAGCGCGCGAAATGCCTGGTGACTGTTTATTTTTAAATTTTGATCTGCAGTGAATAAGGTACCAGAATTCAATGTTCTTATGGCCAAATTTGACTGGTTTGGTGGCGTTTGCTGTGGCAGTGTGGTCCAAGGTGTTGTGGGTGTTTGCAGGGTTGTTTTGTCATGTGGTGGGCAGATTTTGGTGGTTCGAGGCTTTTTGCAGGAATTTTGAGTTTTGAATTTTTGATTGGTTGGGTGGTTGAAGTCTTAACCCTAGTTACCCGTAGCTTGATGCATCCTACTGGTTTAAGATTCCAAGGTAACCAGTGGTATAAGTAGTTGATTGTTTTGACTTGTTAAGGGTTCCATTCTATTTTGGTTCCAGTGGGAAATAGAAGGCTCTATCACGTTGCATGTAAGCTAAATAGAATTCCTGAAAATCTTTTGCAGGTTATTGAAGTGGTTTGATCTCTGTCTTACTTTGATCATGTACATGACTCATTATACTTAATGTAAGTTTTTCATGCTTCCAAGTCTCTCCTTGGTGTCATTCTTGTGAATCTTGGATTTTCTAATCCATTGCATAAGGTTCCCTTTGCATATGTTCTTGTCTTTAGTTCTTGGTCTAGGATCAGGTGAAATATACATTAGAGGGGACATAGATTTAGTCTTGCTTGTCTACAGAAAGATCTTGTAAGTAGTGGATGGGCTGGATATTTACATTTATGGCTATGAGTTTTTGACAACAGTTGGCTCATGTTCTCATTGTTTGTATGTGGGGTCTGCCCAATGGATAATGGCACTGATCAAGGGCTAGTATTTAGTGGAGTCCAATGTTTGATGGGTTTTGGCTATTTCCCGCATCTCTATCTATCACTACCTTTTCATGTTGGTGGTAGTAGTAGGAGCTTCTCTCTAGTCTTTAGACTCATTATGTGCAAATAGGGCTGTTTGTATATGAATTGACTTCATTGGGGTACAGGTTACCTGAAGGGGTTTGAAGGCTATTCCATACTAATCTGTCTGCAAGCCCTTTATTCACCAAAGGGATGGCATGAGTGTGCAGATAAGGCAATACCCGTTTGAGTGAATGTTGAGCTCAAAGAAGAAGGAGGATTTCTCTCTATCCTCATCATTTGGTTTGTTTTTCTTGTCAAGCTTGAGTGCCTAACCTGTGTTTTAAGCCCACCCATTTGATTGAAGTTTGGTCCTGCAAGAAAAAGACCCAACACGTACAAAACCAATGTTGTCAAAAAGTGGGGAAAGTTGGGATGGGTTCGTCAAAAAGTGGAGAATGTGGCACATGTGCCCATAGTCGACACTTTTATGCAATCAAGTTCTGATATGGTGGACATTTATGCTTCCTTGGTCTTCCAATCCCCTGAATCTAAGAAGAACTATCTCAGAATCCAGGTATACAAATTTCGTCATATATAGAAGTTTTTTTCGAATAAATTTAAAGTGATCTTTATCCATAAATTGTTTAATTATAGGAAAACCAATTGAAGGGAGATGCAGCCTCTGTTGATATCTCTACTCCGGAAAATCTTAATGAACTTATAAAGATAGGTGAAAAGCTTCTGGATGAGTCTGTTTCCAGGGTCGATTTAGAGACGGGATCATTTAAGAAAGTTAATGGCGATGGTACCAACAGCGATGCCTTGATCAGGTAAAATCTTGTAGAAAACAAAAGAAAGAATCGCAATTTTCATTAATTCCATTATGAAATCGATTATTTGAATATTAATGACGATTTCTTTGACTTCTGACCAGCTTTGCAGAGAAACTCTCGAACGAAAGAAAGGTGCGGAGTGACCGATCATCTGGTCATTCAGCTTGTAATTCTGATTGCTTAAACAGTACATACTAACGCCTGATTTCTAGATTAAAAGTGTTAATTATAAAGCTGACAATTTTTTAAGACTTAATTTGTTCCTTACTGTATATTGTTTAAGAGCGGCCTTCACAAGCTTGTACCAGTTCTCTAAAACATGATTGGTGTAATTCATTGTATAAGAACATCAATGCAACTGCGTGATAAATGACCACTTTTCTGTTTTGCACCCCACTTTATTGGCCCTTTTGTTCAGCTGTTTTCTTCTGATGTGCTGTTACATCTCGTTAAAAACCTATTTCTTCTTGTTATAGCGAAGCAGTGGTTTTGCTTTTAAAGGACATTGTACCTTATATCTATAAGGTTTAGGGTTTGCACCCACCATTTTACTTCTGTTAGTCAACTCTTTTCTTCTGATACGCTGTTGCATCCAATTCAGTAATTGGTAATTTATTTTGAAAACATTTATCGATGATTTGCTCTTCTTCAAGATATCTAAATAACCTCCTAACATTGAGGCTTCTCACACTAAAACTTCCGCTCACAAAAAGGGTGCTCCCAGTGGTAAATTTATTGAGCTATTGTAGATAGTAATAATGGAGTGGGTGAGAGAGTTGTATGACAAAGATAGGCTCACAAATGAATTAATCCTAAACTCTCTGTTAAATATGTTGAAAATTAGACTAAGGGAGTTGTAGATTATATCCAGTACAAGAGTTTCTTATGCATGACATCTAAGTCTATAAATCCATGCATGATAGCAAAGTTTCAGTAATAGTAAGTCATTTAGTAGAGATTTCCTTTCTCAATTTTTACTGAGGCAATGTTTATATCTTTGGTGAGATACTATTACATGAATACAAAAATTCTCTCTTCTTCGAAGAATAAGATTTGTTTGTAAGAGGAGGTGGGTCCTATGTTGTCCAACATACATGAACAAATGTCCAAATGATTTGTCAATGACTTTTCGAAATTCAAATAACTTGCATCCACCTCTGTAACATAAATTTAATTAAAAATGTTGAAGTTTCATAGAACCTGGCTCTAATCCACGTGAAGCACTTTGAAATATATTCACTACTTCAAAACACAAAAATATATGAAACATTGAAACATTCAACAGTTTATATCAAACACCCAAACTAAAATTATACGTGATCCATAAATTTAAAAAAAAAAACTGAGTACGACACTTTCCTCTAACCTTGATACGTAGACTTCACAAGTTCATCAAATTTTGTTATTTATCGAAGCATTAAAAGAAAAAAGAAAAGTGCATTGAAGATCAATAAAAATTGTTATGGAATCTAAGATTCGATATTCTAGACATTTAGAGCATTAAACAAAATTCTGTAACGTATCTCCTTTCTCCAAGCACCTTCAAAATTGTGTCAGCAGCGCCCATGTGGGCATTACGGTTGAATGAATTACAGTCGTTATGATTCCCATATTTCTGTGCGTTTTCAGTTTTGATTTTTTAAGTTTTCTTTCTTCTCTAAAATACTATAAATAGAAAGCTGTAATGTACAAGTTCTATGTAAAGTTCAATTGATTTTTTAAGTTTTCTTTCTTCTCTAAAATATTATAAATAGAAAGCTGTATTGTACAAGTTCTATGTAAAGTTCAAATTTACGTTAAGTAATATTAGCATTTACATCATCAAAAGTGCAATGATTATATCTATAGGTTTTTTTATTGTTTATATAATTTTTTAATATACTTTTGAAATATATATAATTTTGTCTATAATATCTATAAAATATTTGTAAATTATGTAGTTGTTAGTTTCAGCAATCTAGAGGTGGAGACTAATGTTTTCATTGCACCAAACCGCATTAATCTACCTTTGGGGAATCATGCAATCTCCACTTTTTCTATAGTCTATACAAATTTCCCTATTAAAGTGGAATGTTGGCTTTTAATTTCTTCTTTTCTCATTGGCTATGTTCATTTTTCCCAATGGTATTTTTCCTTTCCCCCCTTGAAAAGTTAGGCAGAAAATCAAGGTAGGTGATTTCTTGGTCATTTAAAAAAATCAATCGCACATGATTTTAAACTTACATACTTCATGCTTCTTATGGTTTTAGTGTGAACTATTAGAATGCTCACAAGATTCATATCATTGGATATTTTCCTTCTAACATGTGAAGCTTTTACCCATCTTTCAACTCCTTCAATCAAGTTGAAACTATAATCACTTGTCTTATCTATGTGAGTTCTTTTGGTCTAAAAGGTATAAGAAAGCTCTTTGATGCAAATATATTTGCATCTATATTATGTTCTTCAAAGATAAATAATTTTAAAATTACTTACTTGATGGAATTTCACTAATACAAAAAGCTATTTTGAACCAATCATGTATGACTCTAGACGCCTTAAAATTTTAAATTCACGTAGGTCATGGT
Source organism: Chamaecyparis obtusa (assembly GCA_027943335.1). Lineage (NCBI taxonomy): Eukaryota > Viridiplantae > Streptophyta > Pinopsida > Cupressales > Cupressaceae > Chamaecyparis > Chamaecyparis obtusa. The sequence goes on from BSBK01006497.1 coordinate 297,567, forward strand.
AGAATTATGAATTACAAGAATACCCACAAACCTATCTCAACGAGAAAGTGCACGACACTAGGCAGGCAAGGTTTTCTTTTGGCTTTTCATCATCAAATCTTATTCATGTCCATTATTAAATATGATAGGAGATTCAATGGTCAAGAACAGAAATAACCACTAAATACACATTAGGAATCTGGGTCAACATTTGATGATGGGTATTTTTTTCATTCCCAATGTTGGATTTTGTCGAGTTGTGCAAGTTTCCTCTCCTTGCTTTCAATATAGACGTGTTTATTAGTTATAGGTATAAACAAGTTTGGTAGTGGGAAAATAAAGAATAAACAAAAATGGGTTACCAATAGGAGATATTGATATGTATTTAGCAATTTGCACTGTGTTTTTTGGATTCCATTTTTTATTTACCATGGAATTTTTTATGGAATTAAATTGGCATTGTTTTTGAGTTTTGTGGTGGCTATATAGACCATATACTTGCTAATCTATTATGCTACATTTTTCTATTTATCTCTTTCTTTTTAGAAATAACCAACTTTTAGATATTTGAATCTTCTATCATAGATGTTAGCAATGATTGATGAATGCCAAGGAACTCTTATTATGTCATTTATATTAAGTTTTCAAAGTTTTAACCCTATTTAATAGAAAGATTGAATGAGCAATGATGAATACCATATTGTGTAGAAAAGAAACATTATTTCTTTCTTTCTAATTTAGCACCTTGGGCAGTTTTATTCTTCTAGACTTCAATGTTAAAAAGCATTTTTTTGGGGTGTCATATTGAACAATATTCTTTTCTTTCAAATCCAGGTTTAGAGGCCCATCACCAATAAGCATAAAATTACTAGTTTTGGAGCAATCTCAAGGTATAGAATCAAAGTGGTAGATTTGGAGCAAAAAATCACATTTCCAAGATTTATGAGATTGTTTGATCATATTTTTTGTTTATCTAAAATAGAAACCAAAGACTTTTGTAACTACAATCTTTCTTTGTCCTTCTTTGTCATACATTTTATTTTTTGTATATTGTTATATAATCTTAATTTTTAACAAGATAAAATTTTAATTTTTGAATTTTAAGTCCAAAAAACAAATTCTAGAGGTACTATCTATGCAATAATCCGAATGCAAAAAATGAAATCTCAATATGTTCATGAAATATGCATAAGAGTTGTGGTGCCTAAAGAAACTCTCTATTTTTTTCATTTCCTCAAAATCAAAATATATTATCTTACCTACTCCAGACATAGATAAGCATGAAATATTCAATAAAATTTTCAACTACTACAGAATGAAATGAACTAATGATCCATTAAACATGTCTAAGAAGTATTCATACATATGTTGGTGAACAATAATGTGGATTTGATATAAAAATATTGATTGCATGGGTTTTATTCAAACATAAAACAAAAATTAAGTATTGAATGCATGACATGTTTACTCCAATATGTTTAAACATTGAACAAATCTACCTATTTTTTACAATTGGCAAAGACCTTGGCTACAACAACACAACTCTTCCATCTTTTAGCAAATGGTGGGACTCTTGCTGCATGCAAATCTTGTTTATAACAAGATCGAAGGGAATATTTTTAATAATTTAATTTTTCAGAGTTTGCATTTGATAATTTCCTATGTCTGTATAAAAATATCGAATAAATAGTTGTTGGTTGTTCATTTATTTATTTTTAAAAACTTGAAACAAGAAATTAGTCATAATGTATGTATGTATGTATGTACATCATCATACATGTCAAAATTAGCCAAAATCGCTCCCATCCTATGATGAGCTACTACTAGCCCTCTTTCAGTGTCTTGTGGAACCTTGTGCTCCCTCTTTTTACTTAATCCACTTGCACACCCTCCGACCCTGAATTCTATCCATGGTGGTGTTTGTAATCCTAGCCCTTGTAATAGTGGTGGCCCCATGATTTAGCTTGATCTAATCAATTGTCCTAACGTAGATAATTACAATCCTAATCAAGCTAAAATACTCTATATTGAGCATCTTAGTTCTCTCTTTGGTCTATTAGCACGACTAGCTCATTTAGAGTACCATAATATCTATTCTTACTCATTTCTTGAGGTAGGTTATTCACTAGCCCTATCATCTCAATTCCTTTAGACCCACTTCTAGTAATGTCTTTTCCTAATTATAGCCTCAATGCCTCCATGCCAACTTTCTTTGCTCAAAATACCAAATATATTGTACTACAAAAAATACTATCTCACTTAATTGTCACCACATCCAAATATGTCTAGATACTATCCATCCTCTCCCATAAGTTTTCCCTATTTGGATTGACGCTAAAGTAACTAAAATTTACTAAATCTACAATTATTTGTTTGTTAATTACTGTACTAAAAACTAACTACAATGTATGTAATCTCGGAAGCATTGGAATAGAATGCAAAATATTAGGTCACCAAACTACTATTGAAAGACAAGGGAGACAAATCTAAGCAAAGTTGACACATTCTTTGCCAACGCGTGTTATCTTCTATTTAAGAGACCTCATTTTACAATGTGAATGTTTGTTGTGGACTTACCCAAATATCGAAGAAAAGTAGATCAATAGGCAGGTATTGACTGATGACACAGGAAGGCATGAAACACGAGGGTGACGCAGTGTACACGCCATCAAGTGACATATGCTTGCCAGTATGACCTACGTTAATTAAAATTTGCATGTTTGCAATACGATTTAAAATTCTTTAGAATAAAAATTATTTAGGGATTCCCACAGTGAAAAAAAACTCTTCACCAGTAAACATAGTGTTGGCGTACGTGGCCCATAATGACTTTTTCGATCATCATATTTTCCCAACATAGTCTTCCAACAAAACTTAAAAATGTCGTAGAGATAACGTTCATGATGAGTACAATGTTAGTCAACAAAAATATGATTAGTTAATATTTGTATCTATAATTTTATTATGTTATTCAAATACTTAATATAAGACAACAAATAATTTTATAAATATGCAAATTATTAATTTTTTTTACTTAAATAAAATCTTATTAAATACTAAAATCAATATTAAATCGAACTATATTTTGAATATATTTTAAATGGAATTTTTTTTTCTAAAATTATTGATAATATATACATACGTTAATATTAACATAAACTTTAATTACATTTTTTTACAGGATGAAATAATTAGTGCTGATTTATATCTCAAGTTCAAAAACCAAAGCAAAAATATAATGACATGTAATGAAATATAATTCCTCAAAATGTTAGTTTTCTGTCTACTTGACAAAAAGGCCATCGCTTTGTGCTACAATAGAGATACCTTGCAACTTATAAAATACCAAATGATCTTCAAAACAATTGATATAGACAATCTACATAATTGAATGTTTAATTATCTTTAAAAAATTTAAACTATTAGATTGGAGTAGATTTTGAAAACATTTAAAAGATTAATTATGCTTAGGGTTAATGATTGAAATAGAAATAAGGAATAGGTTTATCTTTATCCAATAGCTCTAACTTAAATTTGAATCATAATATTTCTTAAAAATAATTAAACGTTGGGGAGACCACCTTCACTCAGAAGGTGCTTTATCTCAACCTTCCCAACACTTGTTATCATTATCAATTTGCAGAGCACAAGATCAAGGACTGCCCTTTGGTAGTAGCTCGTACCAAACCTCCTCGTAATGATTTTTGTTCTCCGCCAACTGATTCTGGTAAAAAAGAGGAAACCAAGAAAGACGACTAGGTTACAGTCGGCCGCAAGAACAAGCAAGCCAAGCCTATCGCTTCGACTTCCACTTCACAACCACCACCTCCTCCTGTTGAGGCTCGTGCTACTTCCCTTGCTGAGAATTTTGCTCCTATTTCAAACCCTGGCCAACATGAGACAGAGGTTTTGATTCTGGTGTTAGCATTCCTTGGGTTCACATACCTCAGGTGCCTTCTGTAATTTCCTCCCCTCTCATTTTTCGTTGTTCTTACAGCCCTACTGGGCACGCTGAGACTGTGCTTGAGGGCGTTCCAGAAAAATGCATAAATATTTCCATGGAGTCTCCTGGGAATGATTTCACTCCAGCATATTTGTCAAATAGTTTTTCTTCCCTTGGGGACGGTGATGGTATAGAAGACACTATTTTCTCATGAAGTACATCTCATGGAATGTTTGGGGTCTGACAGACCTGCCCTAAAATTATTCTGTCATGGATGTGCATCATCGTGTTAGTCATCTAGATGTGTTACGGCTCCAGAAAGTTAAAATTTTTGGTTTCTTGCTTGATGCTTCCTGCAAGGTTATTTGGCCTAAGAGCCTTGCTCTTTGTTCTGAGTAGGAGGTCGGGCGAGGTGGAGTTGTTACTCTCCTTTCTCCTCATTGGCATTCTTTTTTGGTTAATCATGACTCACATCCCATGTAGAGATATGTTTGGGCCACTTTTATTATTGAGAATCATTCTTTTGGCATAGTTAATGTTAATGTTCCCAATGATGTTGTTGAGAGATCTCACCTTTGGTGCTGGCTTGCGGATGCTCTGCCACCTACAACTTGGCTTTTTTTGTGGTGACTTTAATATGGTTGAAGTGGCTTCTGACAAGGATGGCCTTTTTCCTTTTCGATTGACAGTTGTTGAGAGAGAATCCTAGAACTACATGCGTAATAAATTAGGCCTTTTTTATCCCAATATTGGCCACCCGCCTTCCAAATGGGGTTTGGCACACTTGGTCTAATTTTAGAGCCTCTTCTAACATAATTCATAAAAATCTTGATCATGCTATGATTTTGGCAGAATCTCTTTTTCTGAAAAGAAAGCCTTACCGGTTACTCGTCTTGTTGATGTGACCTTGTCAGATCATTTCCCCATTCAATTTAATATTTTCTGGTAGACAGCTAAGTTATGACCTCCCACCACTCAGTTTTTTTTAATACTTATGTTCTTCATCACCCCTCCACAGTAGCCCACATTCATTGGGTTTGGAACCTTGAGCCTCAGCCGTCACAATCACCTGGCTAGATCCAATGGTGGAATAATATCATCTGACGTACGACACATTTTTTGCGCATTTATGGTAGGCAACTTGCCAAATATCACTGTAGATCTTATGATGTCAACACCAAAGCTCTTCATGTTGCCACAGAGGCCTTAGATCATGATCCTTTCAAGAAAGACCTGCAACTCCACCTTGCCAAGATAAGTCATCAAAAGAAAGTTGCAGACAATTATGGTGCCAAAGATGCTCAGATCAAAGCTCGAATGCATTAGTTAAAAGTTAGAGATCAAACCTCTAAAGAATTTTTTGCTACTCTCCATGCCCATCACACCAATGTGGGCGTAACCAGGATTAAAGAAGGTCAATCCCTTTTCATGGAGCTTCCTGATATCTTGCAGGCCTTTGTTCGTCATTACAAACAAGTTTTTGCCACTCAAGGATCTTCTCCTGCCAGTGATCAAGCTCTTATTGATTACATTATTGTTGTGCCTCAATGTGTTTCCTCTTCTCAATGTTCTTTCTGTGATCAACTTCTTACCTTACAAGATCTTCGTGAAGCTTTTTTTTCCATGGCTAATGATTAAGCCCCAGGATGTGATGGCTTTCCCTATGAGTTTTATAAAGCTCTCTGGGATGCTATTGGTCCTAATTTGCACCAGGTCTACCTCATTGCCTACCATTCCCAATCTCTAGGGGACATAATAAAAAAAGGTAATATGAAATTCATTCCCAAATCTGAGGACCCAGAGGATATCTCCAATTGGAAACCTATTACCTTGCTCAATGTCTCTTACAATATCCTTGTTAAGGCTCTAGCTCTCAAGATCCATCACATCCTACCTCAAACTGTTTGGCCAGAGTAAACTGGCTTTATCAAATCAAGATTTATTCTTGATAATATCATTGTGGTTTGGGAAGGTATGGAATGGGCTCGTAAGTCTCACTAGAAATCCCTCTTTCTTAAAATTGATTTTGGTAAAAATTATGACCGCATTGAATGGCCTTTTATTTTAGCTATGCTTCACGCTCTTGCTTTTGGCCCTAGATTTCTTCAATCTGTGCAGATACTTTTTCAGGATGCCTCATCTTGTATCACCATTAATCAAAGACAATCCTCTACTTTTGGTCTTTTCTTATCCATTTGGCAAGGTTGTCCTCTGGCTCCTACCTTGTATGTTCTGGTGGCCAACGGCTTTGACTATTTGTTAGCTCATTCCATTTCTATGGGCTCAGTTCATGGGATTTCTTTACCAAACTCTACCCAGAAATTGGTCAATGGCCATTTTGCTGATGATTCCTTTCTCACTCTTGAAGAGGATGAAGAAAATATCAAGGCAGCCATGCAGTGTTTAGATACTTTTTTATTGGCCTCTGGCTCTACCATCAAGTGGCATAAAACCTTGTGCCTCAAGCAATCTAACCTTCTTGATCTACCTTGGTTTTCTCAGTTTGGATGGTCTAGGATTCAACATGGAGAAATTTTTTATTTTCTCGACTTTCCTTTTTCCTTTCAAGCTACTTCTATAGAGTTACAGAATGTTGTTTTAGCTAAAATTGAAAAGAAGCTTACCTATTGGATCACCAAGCCGCTCTATCATGTTGGGAATTTTAAGATCTTCTCCAAAGTCTTGGCTTCTACACATGTGTACTACTCCTCTTGTTAGGCTCTTTCAAAAGCTTCTTACTAGAAGCTCAAGAAATCAATGCAGGATTTCCATTGGGCTTCTAGTATTGATCATCATGGATTTCACAGAATGGCCTAGGAATTATGTTGTCTCCCTAAGGTCTCTGGTGGGTTTGTTTAATTAGATACTTAGAAATAGGGTTTCACCCTTTGTGAGAAATGGATGGTGTAGTGTCTCACAGGAAATCAGGGCTGGAAAATTTTGATTTGACATTTCATCTCTTCAGGGTATTCCTTGCACAAGCCTGCTTGGAAGAGGATTGGCTTTCAAACCCTTCTGGTTATAAAGAACCATGTTCATATCTAGGGTACTTTTGTTACCAAAAGTATTTGGAGAGCCTGGCAAGCTATCAAGCCTTGGCTTCATTGGTTTGGGAATGGATTTCATAATAGGCTTTCTCTCAACCAATAGAATATTTGATGGTCCTCTCTTTTTTCTTAGCAAGGGCTTCCTCTGGCCAAAATCCAAGGGATGAGTGCTCTTCATTTTCACAAACGTGATATTCAAATGCCCAAGGATTTTTTTTCCAGAGCCACTACAAGTCTCTACTCTTGGGATGATCTCTGTGTTCAGTTCTGGCTCACCCGCCCAAATTGTCAGACTTTTGACTTTCTTGTCTTGTCTATTCTGCCTATTTCCTGCATAAATTGGGAATTCAGTTAGTTAAACCTTGGTGGAAAGATTGGAAATGGTACCCTGATATGTTGTTTACCAGTTAAAAACCCAAGCTTGGGTATTCTTGTCTTGTGCCTCATTTATGATTGATTCTCTCAATCGTCGATGACACCTTTCATCTTCCCAGAAAACTTGGAGCTGGCATTTTCGTAATATTTGGGATGCTATTACTGAGCCCAAGATTGCTCATTTTTCTTGGTGTTTTCTTTACCAGGGTTTTCCTTTAGGATCTTAGCTTTGACCTTTGGGTGTGCCTGATCCTAAATGCCCTTTTTGTGGGCATTCTGGAAACCATTATACACATTTTTTTGTTTTGTCATCGGACTCAGAACTATTGAAATTGGATACATGAATTTTTTATGCCTTTTCATCCTAAGCCTTTTTCTTGGCATGTGGCGCTCTTAGGTGATTCACCCAGAATGCCTTCCCAATATACCCAGATCTGGCATGCTTTTAGGATAGAGATTTTGTTTTCTTTATGGAAAGACCACAATGTTGTTATTTTTTACTCACAACTTTCTGGATATCAGTATATCTCTTTATGCCAAGGCATGTTTATGTAATAATGTCATGATACAGATTCAAGTGCAAGCTGATAAGGTGGCCCTTGAGGTTGCCCATTTATAGTAGTTGCTGCAACATTGGGTTAATGTCCCCTGTACTGTATCTCAGGTGGTGTCAGATTCCTTCTCGGTTAACCGCATGCCACTCCAGGACGGCTATCATAGTCAGAGTTCCTTTGTCAGGCATTCTAGAATGCTACACTCTTGATGTCACTACTCTGCCTCTCCTCCATCTTGGAGAGCTGTAGTTGTTGGCTACGCTCCTCTTCTTGTTTTTACTATAGTTGCTTCAGCTCGACCTTCGACCAATGTTCCTGTATGGCCTCCTGTCACTTTTGATAAATTTCCTTGCCTGGCACTTGCTATTTCTCCCAGGTGGGAGGATGGAGAATTGGAGAATGAAGAAAAGATGATGGATGGTCGCTTCCCTACCAGATCCCTAGGCCCCATTTTTGGGGCAATTCTAATGACAAAGATCCTCCTCCCTCTTTTTTTGTTGCTCTCATAGCTTATGGGTTTCTTTTATATGATTTTTTGATGAAAAGTTGTATGCTTCTGGCATAGTTGCTGTATGACTCTTTGTGGGGTGATTTTTTTTCCCCGACTCCTTTTTTGTGAATACTGTACTTTTTATATTTTTTTAATGGAAAGATCTCTATTCATTAAAAAAAACTAACTAAACACTTAGACATCTTCCCTCAAGATGTATGTTTTAGTTATCTCTTCATTTTTTGATGTCAAACTTACTTGACTTACTTTTTTCTATAGTTGCAAAGTTAGCCTTAACGAATACAAATCACAAAAATTTAGAAAATATGCACCAATTAAAATACTAGTATGACAATGATGTAATGCCTTTGAATCCCCATGTCAATGAGAAATTTAAATAATAATTATAGATGTTAACTATATTTAGCGTCTCTGAATTAGAGGAAGAAAGAAAATTATAAACCTATCTTAGGAAGAAGGAAATGAAATTGTGTATAGAAAGCACAAGGGGAAGAAATCGATTATATACAAACATCAAATCTCCATAGTTCAATTTTGGCGTTACCTTTTAACAAGTAGGTCCATTAGAAACAAAAGTAATAGCTCAATAATTTCTTAAATTTCTTATAACTATTCTTAGAATTTTTGGCACCGAATTTAATTGAATATAACAAATTTAAAATTTTTGTAATATTATAAAAATAATAGACAAAATGATAATATTTAATGAACCGTATTTCAATAATTTCTTATATTTCTTATAACTATTCTTAGGAGTTTTGGCACCGAATTTAATTAAATTTAATAAATTTAATAATTTTTTAATATTATATAAATAATACAAAATGATAATATTTAATGACTTGTATTTAATTAGTCCACCATTACAGAAAAAGTTCAAACATCCTGAATTATTATTATGCTAACTTACTAATGTGTATCCCTGCAATATATCTTATAGCATTTATAGGCCACAACTGAAAACTAAAATTATTACTATATAAATTCAAAAAATATACTTGTAACATCTCTTAAATTCACTGTATATATAACAAAACATTTTTTTATTAAATCAAATCAATGTTTACTGATACTAACACCATCCCAAACAAAAAGAAGCATATCTCCAACGTCTACACTACCACTAATTTTAACTTTTTTGTAGATCTAAGATCACTTTGAAGTAAATTTCAATGTTGAATAAAACAAACAGTACAGTTTCAGACAATACATTCCCAGCGAGGTTTTGCTGACAACATTTCAATGATCTAGTTCATGCTTCCGTACATAATATAAATAAAATATAAATGTTGCGAAGCTCGGATGATATTTTTTAACAGAAATAAATAAGATATAAATGCTATCAATTTGAAGGCTTTACAATGTGTATAGTGAAGTGATAGCTAACAAGTAAAATTCGCGTGAAAAATAAAAATAAAAAATGAGTCCAATTCAAATAGGGCTCTAACTGCATAAGCTCGAGAAATGCATTGCGTAGCTACAAATATAATGTTGAATCATGTCATTTAATACGAGAACAGACCTTCTGGTATCAATTGAAAATATTAAAATACTATACATTTTTTTTATAGAAGGAATGATTAATAATTATTTTATTTTGTTGTGCTAAATTTGTCGTTTGATCATTGGTTTTATGATTTATTTAATACAATTTTTACAACTAAATTGTTTCTTATTCTTTTAAATTTCAAGAAAAATTAAATTTATTTTACACATATTTAAGTTGTTTTCTACTTTCCAAAATCGTTATTTTATTTACGTGAATAAGTTTATTTTGAAAAGAATAATTTCAATTAAATTTTGTAAGGAAAATATATATATATGGACACAAAAATATTATAAGAACACATTGATGCATATGAAATTTAGAAATTTAGAAAAGTCTCAAAATTTTGAAGAAATCAACTCCAAATTCATTTTGATATGATTTCAATTAACTACCTCTATATCTAAATATCTAGTAAGTCAAAATATATGAAAACTATATATCTCACATTTAAACATGAAAAAGTTATAAAAAATTAAAGAAAATAAACCTAAAAAAAAAACTCATTGTAGTTTTAACAATTCAATTTTTGTTAGTTATAGATAGTAGATAAATTTTATCATTTTTATTCACTCTTTGTATTTGTCTTTCTAAACGATATAGTTTGTTTACAGCAAAACTTGATAAACACAAATCTTTCTAGAGTCTAGGTGCTAATGTAAATTACCAATTCAATATAACAAAATTATGAGACTTTGAAATTGAATTTATTTTAAATTTATCCATAAAAAAAGTAATAAAAACTATCAACATTCATATATTTACATCCTTAAAAAAATACAATACTAGTTAGTAACCAGAAAAAAATAATAAATTTTTAGAATTAAAATTAAAATTTAATCTAAAAACTAAAAGTAAATATATTATTAGCATCACAAATTGATAATTTTATAAGTAAATTTTGCACAATATGATAGAATCAGACATTTATTTTCAGAAACAACTACGAATGAACTTCATTACCCTGCCAATATGAAGCTACCAACAAACTCAACAAATATATAATATCAAATTAAAAAAAAACTTAGAATTATCAAAACCTTTCAAACAGTCTTAAGTAGAAACTTCTCTATAGACCATTGACTTTAAACTAGCACTTGCACCTTTGAAGGGTGCAATGGTTAAGCGATAGTATTATATCTATTCAATGATGTTGTGGTATTACTGATGTGGAAAGTTTGGTCATAATATTTTTGTTATATAGTGAAACATTTGGTGAATAATTCCATATTTGTTGTTCTATACATGCAAAATGATTACATTTTGTTTGGAGTACCATTTGATGTAGGCAGGATTCCTCCATTTCCATACATAAAATCAAAGATATGTTAAATTACTCTCCTTATTTTATCTAGAAAAGGTATGATTCAATAACTATATTTTGTCTTAGACAATTGTATAGCTTCTGTCTAAGACAATTGTATAGCTTCCTCCCATATATCTTGAAGATGTCTCAATGAGATGAGTAGAAGGTATCACTCTTCATCACCAAGAATAAAAATTCATCTGGACATCTATAGTAGTAGATCATGAGAAAATATAATGAAAAATAACTGTTTGGCTCATTAATCAGTTCAGAGATCTCCATTCTCTTTTTCCTCAGTAAATATCTGACCACTTTGGGTTGCTCACTTCCCACTACCAAGTGCAGAATCTTTCATTTATGCTTTTGATCACTCAGTTCAATATAGTCTAATGTGCAGTTCAGTATCTCCTAAAGTATGGAAGCATGCCCCTTTTCTGTTGCAATATGAATCGGTGTCATTCCCTTCACATTGGACTTATAACAAGGAGAAGAATTCACTTTCAATAGTTCTTGCACCATTTCTACATGTTCGTCTTCCCTAGATATTACCAAGTGCAATGGAGTGCTCCCAAATTCAATTCTGAACATCTGGCCTTGGCTTCGTGAGGTGAAAGAGCTCAAGGGAATAATGGTTGTGGGCGGATGTGTTACGCCTTTTTTCTGTCATGCAAAAATCCTTTGAGAATGGCCTCCTCCCTACAAATGATTTTGTTAAGTGTCCTACCCCTATGTTCCTTGTGTTGTCACCAAGCTCTGGTCCAATTTGCACGTGCTGAATCGCCAAACCCAAAAAGTTATTCGAGTTTCAAGCCTGTTGGAAATATTTTCAAAATTTACCATAGTGTCGAAAACCCACAATGTTTTCAAAAATCCTATGTGTTTTTTATCTTTTACCGATAACCTACGTTGTTTTCGACCCCCTTGTCTTCCAACTTTGTGTGCTTATCTATTGACATCGGAAACTTTGTGTGTTTTTTATCCTCTTTCATCAAAAATCCTATGTGTTTTTGACCTCGCACTAGTTCCCTGTTTGCTGGCTCTCCCTCTAACTGCGCATGTCCGACTGGATGGTGGGCCCGGTGTCAGAGGGGGATAGATGGCACGTTCTTATTTGCTATTGCATGGCTACATGTCAGACTTTTTTGACATGCGATCATGCGACCACTTGCCATCTATCCACATGGGTCCCAGTTCTTGGCAGTTGGTGGCTTCTTTGGCAGTGGTCTCGGAGGCAGACATGTGGCAGCCTGTGATTAGTTGTCGCATGGTCACATAGCCCAGTTTTTGGCTATGCGATCATGTGACCGCTTGCCACGTGTCCCTGGGGCCCATCGGCAGAGTGATTGCGGTGGCGGTTGCCTGGCGGTTTACTTCTCTAAGTGCACAGGTGTGATCAGTGGTGGGCCTGAATTTTCAAAGTTTTTTGTGGGTGGGGTCTCTTTGGCGGTGACTGCACTGGCGGTGATGTGGCAGCTTTTCATTGGCTGTCGCATGATCGCATAGCCCATTCTTTGGCTATGCGATCATGCGACCAGTCGACGTGTGTCCTTGTTCCCACTGGTAGAGATGGTAATGTGGCATCCGCAGGGTGACGTGGCAAATCCTGTGGTTGGCGCATGATCTCATGGGAGGTTTCAAGCCCATGCGATCATGCGCCCATCGTTTGATTTTGGGTCTGTTTGTGGATGGGTTAACAGTCCCTATGGCATTTTCTGGTTGGTCAGCGCGGTGACTTGGCCATTTGTTGTTGTTTGGGGGGCCCGCTGTCAGATGATGTTGAGATGGCAGTGTTCTATTCAATGGTGGCGTGACCTGTGGCAGTGACTTGGCAGATTGTTAGTGGGGCCGACGCATTGTGTTCACGGGTTGTCGCATGTTTGCATAACCCATCTTCGGGTTATGCGATCATGTGACTAACCGCCTGGCTTTGCGGTGACGGTTGCAGTGACGGCAGGGTAAAGGGGAATGTCATGTCGTATGTTCACATAGCCCATTTCTGGGCTATGCGATCATGCGACTAACCATCTGTTATCATGGTTGCGGAGTCCTAAAGTGGGCCCACAGTGCCAGTCTTGTTTCATGCTCGAGTTTGATTGGTTGTTGTGGGTGATATGGCAAAAGACTTTACAAAGGGGGTTTTGGACTGATCGTTGGCTGTGGTTAGGAGACCGCGGTCGCATGATCGCAGGGGTGAGTTGGGAGCCATGCGATTATGCGACCAAATGTAAAGTGAAGCCCGTTTCCTGTGGTGGTTAGGTTTGTGACCACGTGGCTGCGCAGCTGGGGGCAAATGGTTAAAAGGCTTAAAGCCCACCAAATGAATGTGACCGTTGGGTTTTGAATTTCAAAATTGTTGAAGAGTTTATGTGATAGAGGGTACTTGAATTTATGGCTTTGGCGGCAGTTTCTGACCTGGTTTGGTGGCGGTTGGTGTCGCGATGTGGTCCAGGGTGCTTGACAGTTGTTTGTAGAGGGATTTGTACCGTGAGGAATGATTACAATCTTGGCTCGAGAAGTGTTTGTAGCTGGTTGATTGGACTATTTTGAGCTTGCATTGCTATGGCCTGACCCCTGTCATGTCTATGTTTATTTCTCGGTGGGGTTAGGTGATTTTGAATTTTTGAATTCGAAATGATTGTACTTGCTTTGTAGCCCTAGTATAAAGGGAATTTTGTAATCATTTTTTAGGGGCTAGCTGGAATTTCTTGACATAGGAAGCTGTGTGTATCCTCAGTCTAGGTTGTAACATTCTTGCTTCTGTATCAATACTAGGAAGAAAATTTATGTATCTTTTTCATATTGTCTATGGTATCACTGAATCAATTTGTAATACAGGGATTTGAACCCACACACTTAATATAGTCTCTCATTCTTGGATCTCTCCTTCAGTTGTTCTTGATGAATTTTAAGTTTTCTAACTCATTACATTAGGTCACTGGTGTATGTGTTTTGTCTCTCAGCCCTGATCTAGGATTGGGTTAAAAGCCTCTGAGTGAAGCATAGATTTATTGGGTTCAATCTGGAAGGATATCTACAAGCAGTGTAAGAGATGTTTGACTATGTTTATGGCTTGGTTTCTCAAATGAATCTAGTAGTTGTTCTTGTATTTCATGTCTGCTTTAGGTATGATGCCCAATGGATAAGGCACTAATCATAAGCTAGTATCCCTTGTGCTGTTACATGTGTTGCATGATTATTTACACTCTGCAAGAAAGCATTAGATCAATTACCTTTCCCTTTCATGTTGGTGGTAGTAGTAAGATTTGCTCTCTAGTCTTTAGACTCATTCTGTGCAAATAGGGTTGTTTGTACATGAATTGGCTTCATTGGGGTACAGGTTACCTGAAGGGGTTTGAAGGCTATTCCACATTAATCTGTCTATAAGCCTTTGGCTTGTCATGAGGTGTCTTGGATGTGTAGATAAGGCAATACCCACCTGAGTGAATGTGGAGCTCAAAGAAGGAGGATTTCTCTTTATCCTCATCAATTGGTTTGTTTTTCTTGTCAAGCTTGAGTGCCTAACCTGTGTTTTAAGCCCACCCATTTGATTCAAGTTTTGTCCTACAAGAAAAAGAGCCAACAAGATGGTGACTCTGCCAGGGAGAGTCTAGAAAAGAGTCAGATACAAAATTAGCATCTGCAAAATTTTCTCACCTAGTTGTGAGTGGTGGCTCTAATTTGTCTCTGTTTGATTAGTGTTCCTTCTAATAAATAGTGAGTTACTTGGAGTTTTGTATTGATTGGGAGTAGCTCTGCATTTGCAAAAGCTAATGGAGTTCCATGGTGAGCTCAAGATCTGCCTTGCCTTCCAGTCATCAAAATTTTTTGCTGCAAAACTTCTAGGTATTTATGATTACAATGTTTCCCTATCAAGTATTTAGTGCTAGTATAAAGGGAAGACTGAGATAAGATGAGTGGATCTCATCTTTCATTAAATGAAATGAATAATTAGGGGAAAAGTCAGTCTAGGCTGTTGGGTATTCTCAGATTGGATAGGCCTTTGGACTATGCTCTTCCAAAGTCCCCTCACTCTTTTCCTAGTGAGCTTTTGGGTTTGATTACTGCCTTTGATTATAAGTTTGATTCAACAGTCAGACATGTCCTAGCATTCTATAGATTCATTTTAGAATATCAGATTTTCAATGAGGATGTGAGCATGATGTTTTTTGGGAGATCCCTCAGGGGAGTTGCATCTAATTGGTATCTAAATCTGCCCCCAAAATGTATTTCTTCTTTGACTGAGTTTAAGTGTGATGAAGGGTGCTCCCCTTAATACCACAAACACATAACAAAAATAGAGAAACAACAACAATAATATGCAAGAACAGAAAATTGGCTTCTTATTATCTCCACAAATGTGGAATTACAAACTTTCAGAATTACAATATGCAAAGCCACATGGGCATTCCTTTACAATATTTTGTAAGATAAAGCCTTGAATCAATACCCAGATCTACTACCCAAAACTCCCTAGACAACACTACGGGCCTTCTTTATATAGGCAATTTCCACCGCCCGAGAAGGTTCTAGAAATTTAGCCCTAAGGGCTGACCAAACTTAGAATTATTTTATTTTTCAATTTATTACATCAAAGTCGGCTCAAAATGAGTTTTGAAACCCAAACAGAAATTTTGAAGAAAAAATATTTTTCGCCATTTCAGGTGACCCAACTTTTGAAGACCATAAGTCATCGCTCGTTGACCCGATTGGCTATTATAACCCCATTCTTGAAATGTCACGAAGTGCTCTACAGGCTTGACCTACACAAAGCGCCCATCACCCAAATTTTCAACCTCATTTGGGGCCTCTAAAGCCTTCAAAACTAAGTTTAAAGTTTCTGTACCTTGCTACCAATACCGAAAATCTTCAATATCTTCAAAACTAGACCTGATCTAACCATGAAACTTTGCTGGCAGACTGATATGACTGAGATGAACCTCCACATGTAAAAATTAGAACATTCTGAGATCGTAAGATCAACTTACTAAAAATAACAAGTTTCCATAAATAGCAGCTCTGCACAAGATAGCCCTTATTGAATACAAAAATAGAAATATTTTTGGGTGATGCAAGATTTCTCTTACACCCAAGATGCTCCTGCATCAGACACCCGGGGTAATTTGAGAAGTGACCCTGTCACAACTCAAGTGTGCAGAGGAAAACCAAGATGGTTAACCTCCTCCTTTGTTAGCCATGATGAATCTTCAATAGGTCATCCTTTCCATTTGACCAAATACTCTTCATATGTCTTGTTCCTTATGCTTCTACCAACACGACTGTCCAGTATGTCTTCAATCTCCTTGGTATCTGAACTAGTTGCTGGAATACTCTACTGTGCTGCTGCAACCTCATCTTCAACACCTCCTTCATGATACTCTGTCAAATCTGAAATGTTAAACACTGATGAAATATTTAGCTCAGTAGGCAATTCTACCTCATATGCATTTTTTGAATCATGCTTCTTCAGTATCTTACATGGCCCAAACTTCTTCATTTTCAACTTGTTATATGTACCAATCAGAAATCGCTCCTTCTGCAACTGAACCATGACTTCATCTCCAACCTGAAATTCTTTATGCCTCCTTTTCTCATCTGCCTTAGCCTTATACTGTGCATTCATCTTGGTAATATGCTTCCTCACCTCCTCATGGATGTTCTTCAAGTGTTCTGCAAAATTCTCAACTTTAGCACTACTTATTTCTCCTTTATCTATCTTTCTCAATTTAGATGCATTTCTTGGACTACTTCCATATACAATCTGGAATGGTGATTTACCAGTACTCCTATTGACAAAATTATTGTATGCAAATTTTGCCTGTGGTAAAATCAAATCCCATCCTGTTTGCTTATCTCCAACTAAACATCTCAGCAAATTTCCCAAACTTCTATTCACCACCTCTGTCTATCCATCAGTCTCTGGATGATGTGATGAACTAAACTTCAAATCTGTCTTCAACTTCTTCCACAATGTACACCAGAAATATCCAACAAACTTACTATCTCGATCTGAAACTATGGTCTTTGGCAAACCATGTAGTCTCACCACTTTTTTGAAAAATAATTCTTCTACATGAACAACATCATTAGTCTTTTTACAGGGAATGAAATGTGTCATCTTCAAAAATCTGTCAACTACTACAAAAATTGAATCATGTCCCCATTGCGTCCTCAGTAAACTAAGAACAAAGTACATACTGATATCCTCCCAAGGCTTCTCTGGTACAGGTAATGGCTGATACAACCCTATATTCTGCTTCACTCCTTTCACCATCTGACATACTCTACAACTCTGCACAAACTTCTTCACATCTTGCTGCAACTGTGGCCAATAATAATTTTCACTAACCAAACCAAGAGTTTTATCATGACTAAAATGTCCAGCCAATCCTCCACTATGCTTCTCTTTGATGAGATTCTCCCTCATAGAACTTCGTGGAATGCACAACTGACTCCCTTTGAATAGCGTATTATCCTGGATGATGAAATCCAACCATTTCGTCCTGTCTAGAGTAACAGGTTTTGTACAAGCTTTCCAAGCTTCACCAAAATTAGGATCCTTTGGATACAAATTCTTGAGTTCCTTGAACCCAACCATTTCAATCTGCATTTATGTCAGCAATAGTTGCCTTCTGCTAAGAGCATCCGCAACCCTGTTAGACTTTCCACTCTTATGTTTCAAAACAAATGTATAACTCTGCAAAAACTCAACCCATTTCAAATGATTTTGATTCAACTTTCCTTGACTATTCAAATATTGCAAAGCTTGATGATCAGTATACAAAACAAACTCTTTAGGAAGTAGATAATGTCTCCACTTCTTTAATGCCTGAACTATAGCATAAAATTCCTGATCATAGATAAAATATTTTCTCTTGGCATCATTTAACTTCTCATTGAAATAAGCAACAGGTTTACCTTCTTGGCTCATAACAGCTCCTATTGCAGCACCACTAGCATCACAATCTACTTGAAACACCTTATTAAAATTTGGAAGTGCTAAAACAGGTTGTTCTGTAACTTTTTATTTCAACAATTGAAAACTCTTTTCTACCCCATTAGTCCACTTAAACTCTTTTCTATCCCCTCTCATTGTCTCAGTCAAGGGACTACAAATACTACTAAAATTTTTGATAAACTTTTTGTAAAAACTAGCTAGACCATGAAAAGATCTTACCTCAGTAACACTCCTTGGAGTACGCCATTCAAGGCTAGCTTGCACCTTTTCTGGGTCCATTTTTAGACCTTCTCCTGAAACTACAAATCTCAAATACACTAACTCTTTCTTCACAAAACTGCACTTCTTCAAATTAATCAACAATTTCTCATCTCTTAGCTTCTCAAACATCATACGAATATGCATCATATGTTCCTCCAATGTCTTGCTAAAAATCAAAATATCATCTAAGTAAATAGTGACAAACTTTCCCCGAAATTCTTTCAGAACCTCATTCATGAGCCGCATGAAAGTGCTCGGTGCATTGGTTAGCCCAAAAGGTATGACTAACCACTCATACAGTCCTTCCTTTGTCTTGAAGGTAGTCTTCCATTCATCTCTTTCTCTGATCCGAATCTGGTGATATCCACTCTTTAGATCTATCTTTGAAAAATACACAGCTCCACTCAAACAATCCATAATATCATCCATTCGTGGCAATGGAAATTTATACTTGATTGTGATCTTGTTTATTGCTCTGGAATCTGTACACATCCTCCACTCTCCATTCTTCTTTGGTGCTAATACCGCTGGTACAGCACAGGGACTCAGACTCTCACGGATCAATCCTTTCTGCAACAACTCATGTACTTGTCTGTTCAACTCTTCACTTTCTACTGGTGTCATTCTGTGTGCTACCTTGTTTGGCAAACTGGCTCCTGGAATCAAATCCATCTGATGACTGATCTTCCTTACCGGTGGTAATCCATCAGGTACATTATCAGATACAATATCCTGAAACTCATTCAACAAATCTGCAACCTCTACAGGTACATCCTCTATTTCTTTACCAACTTTTGGAATTAAAGCAAAACACACATGCTCATGCCTCATACCATCTAGAAATTTTCTTCCATCAACAAATGTTATTCTTGCATTACCACATACCTTTTCTTCGGTCTCCTTCAATGGCTTTAGCTTATGTTGCACTCCATCCTTTGTCAGGGAATAGGTATTCACACGACCATCGTGTACAACCCATCTGTCAAACTACCACGGTCTACCCAACAACATATGACATGCATCCATAGAGATGATATCACATAGTACCTCATCTTGGTACCCGCCGATCTTGAACTTTATCAGGCACTGTTCACTGACCATGACCTTGTGGTCATCCTCCACCCAGATAATCTGATATGGATGTGGGTGTTTCTATCTCTTGAGCTTCAACTTTGTCACCATCTCTTCTGACACCAAATTGTCAGTGCTTCCACTATCAATAATCACATCACAGCATTTACCCTCACACTTGCATCTAGTGCGAAATAGGCTCCTCCTTTGTTTAGGTTCATTCTCACCACTCAGCAAGACTCTTCTGTTAATTAGCGTTTCTCCTCTTTCAGCATCTTTAGAATTTGATGATCTAACATCTCCATCTACATGTGCAACTCTGGCCTAGCCTTTATTTCTCCTGTCTATTCTACCTTGGCACTGAGGACATTCAAATGCCCTATGACCTTCTTCTCCACAGTGAAAATATGTTCCACGGAAGCCTCCTCTTCCAGATCCTTGTCCTCTTCCTCTTCCTCTCTGATCTCTATTATTCTGATCTTGGAAATGATTTGAATTATTTTCTCTCTGATTCTGGCTACTACTAGCCTCATCATTCTTTTTTGGATCTTCATTTCGGTGACCATATGACCATCCACCAGATCTTCCACCACAACCTCTTCCATTTTATCTTCTCTCAAACTTCTTGTTCAGCTTTTCCTCTACTTTTAGGGCAAACTGGTATGCCTCCTCAATACTGTTCATTTGAACCAAGTTCAACTCCTCCTGAATGCTTGGCCTTAACCCATTAAGGTATCGGGCAACTTTCTCCTTATCAGCTTCTACATGGCCTATTCTGGTGAGGAGTTGATAGAACTCCTCTGTATACTCCTGAACAGATCTTCCTGCTTGCTTCAAACTTTGCATTTTCTTTAGTAGGTCAAGCTCATAATCAACAGGAATGAACTGTCGCTTCAATTTATCCACCATCTGATCCCATCTTGTGATTTTATCTTTCCCTCTTCTATTTCGCTCCAATTAAATTTCTTGCCACCAGATCCTCGCATGACCTTTCAGTCTGGCCTTCGCAAATTTGACCCTATCAGGATCCTCAACATCTTCATACTCAAAATATTCCTCACATTCATTGATCCAGTCGATCAATTCCATTGGGTTAAGATTTCTAAAAAATGTAGGAACCTCAATCTTACGTCTTTTTTGATTCTTGAAAATCCCCTGAAAAAGTCTTTCTTCCTCCTCGTTCACAATTTCAGCTTCTCCTTCTTGATATTCTTCTTTGGCTTCATCCTCACTTTCTTTTCTGATATTAAGATTCATTCCTCTACAAATCTCTTCTTGCAATGCTCGCACTTGTCTCTGTAGCTCTCTAACCTCAAGTGTCATAGCACCAGCTCTTCCGCCGCATTCTCTTCATGGAGGCATTTTCGCGATGCGCGCTGAAACCCTAACCACGGTCCTGGTGCAAACTACCTCATAGTCGGTGATCTATTCACACACTCAAGAACTCCTGCTCTGATACCACTTGATGAAGGGTGCTCCCCTTAATACCACAAACACATAACAGAAATAGAGAAACAACAACAATAATATGCAAGAATAAAAAATTGGCTTCTTATTATCTCCACAAATGTGGAATTACAAACTTTCAGAATTACAATATGCAAAGCCACATGGGCATTCCCTTACAATATTCTATAAGACAAAGCCTCAAATCAATACCTAGATCTACTACCTAGAACTCCCTAGACAACACTACGGGCCTTCTTTATATAGGCAATTTCCACCGCCCGAGAAGGTTCTCGAAATTTAGCCCTAAGGGCTGACCAAACTTAGAATTATTTTATTTTTCAATTTATTACATCAAAGTCGGCTCAAAATGAGTTTTGAAACCCAAAAAAAAAATTTGAAGAAAAATTATTTTCCGCCATTTCAGGTGACCCAACTTCCGAAGACCATAAGTCATCGCCCGTTGACCCGATTGGCTATTATAACCCCATTCTGGAAATGCCACGAAGCGCTCTACAGGCTTAACTTACACAAAGTGCCCGTCACCCAAATTTTCAACCTCATTTAGGGCCTCTAAAGCCTTCAAAACTGAGTTTGAAGTTTCTATACCTTGCTGCCAATACCGAAAATCTTCAATATTTTCAAAACTAGACCTGATCTAGCCATGAAACTTTGCTGGCAGACTGATATGACTGAGATGAACGTCTACATGTAAAAATCAGAACATTCTGAGATCGTAAAACCAACTTACTAAAAATAACAAGTTTCCATAAATAGCAGCTCTGCACAAGATAGCCCTTATTGAATACAAAACAAAAATATTTTTGGGTGATGCAAGATTGCTCTTACACCCAGGATGCTCCTGCATCAAAGTGGTTGTTCTTGGAGGAGTTTGCTGATGATGATGAATGGAAAAGGTTGCAAAGAGACCATCAGCAAAAGGGGAATGAATGTTGTGTTCCACAAAAATCCATTTCTAGTGCTGAGGGTACTTCTTCTGATGAGTCTTTGTCAGGGGAGTATTCAGATTGTGGCAGTGAATAGGAATCAGGGTCAAGGTGTGCAGGATCCTCCATTTATTCAGAAATGTTTAAATATGATTGTAGTGGCTATTCAGGTGAGGATGATGAAGGCAGTGATGCTGATGTATCCTCATGTGAATCAGATGGGGCATGGGAGGAAGAGAGCAATGGTGGAAGTGAACACTCCTTCAGTGAGGAGTATGAAGACAAGGAAGTGGTGTTTGAATGTGATATTAGTGAGTCTTCATATGGTTCTGATTTTTTTCATGTGTTGTAAGTCTCCATGAGGTTGAGATGGGTGCTGATTTTAAAGTATTTTCTAATGCTTTATATGATGAAGAATATGATTATCAGCCCATTTTATGTCATGATGTTCAGCATGGTGCATTGCATGGAATAATCAATCCCCTGTTTGAGGAACATGTGGAGGTCTCAGATCCAGTTGATTCAGGATGCTCATTTTCCATCTGTGGGTATCAATCTGACTTTTCACTTGAGGTCCAGCTGATTACACATGTGGAAATGCAAAGACAAGGTCTAGATGAGGCTTTTCTGTAGGCAGAGTATGAGTTCTTTGTGTTTCCAATTGATGGCATACATGAGTCAATAAAGAAGAACAGGGTCTTTTTTGATGATGCTGTTCATGGGTATACTGATTTGTTTCTTCATAATGAGCAAGGAGAAGAGAGTGCCAAAAGTTTTTACATACACTGTGAAGAAAGCTTCTTTGTTCTTCCTGATTTGCTGGTTGAACATGTTGATAGGCCTATGGAGACAAATGAAAATGAATTGTCTAGTGTGCCTCATGCAGGAGGAAATGAAAATCGGATTTTTGACAAAGGCAAGAATTAACTCATGCTTGTTGCTGCAGATTTTTGTAAAGATGTACATTCTATAAATATCTTTGCCTTCCCTGTTGTGTGTTGCTTTTCCTTCCTACTCCCTGCATTTTTTGTGTTCCCTATTTTTGTCCAGTGGTTGGTCTGCTCTCCCAGTGACTCTGAATCCTTTCCATGCCTACAGAAGGCATGCATCCCCAACTAGAGCCACTGTTAGGCATTTTTTCTATCATGCAAAAATCCTTTGAGAATGACCTCCTCCCTGCAAATGTTTTTGTTAAGTGTCCTACCCCTGTGTTCCTTGTGTTGTCACCAAGCTCTGGTCCAATTTGCACTTGCTGAATCACCAAACCCAAAAAGTTATTAAGTTTCAAGCCTGCTGGAAATATTTTCAAAATTTACCACAATGTCGAAAACCCACAGTGTTTTCAAAAATCCTGTGTGTTTTCGATCTTTTACTGATAACCTACGTTGTTTTCAACCCCCTTGTCTTCCAGCTTTGTGTGCTTATCTGTTGACGTGTTAGAAACTTTGTGTGTTTTCGATCCTCTTTCATAAAAAATCCTATGTGTTTTCGACTTCGCACTAGTTCCCTGTTTGCTGGCTCTCCCTCTAACTGTGCATGTTCGACTGGATGGTGGGCCCGGTGTCAGAGGGGAACAGATGGCACATTCTTATTCGCTATCGCATGGCAACATGTCAGACTTTTCTGACATGCGATCATGTGACTGCTTGCCATTTGTCCACATGGGTCCCAGTTCTTGGCAGTTGGTGGCTTCTTTGGCAGTGGTCTCAGAGGTGGACATGTGGCAGCTTGTGATTGGCTGTCGCATGGTCACATAGCCTAGTTTTTAGCTATGTGATCATTCGACTACTTGCCACGTGTCCCTGGGGCCCATCGACAAAGTGATTGCGGTGGCGGTTGCCTGGCGGTTTACTTTTCTAAGTGCGCAGGTGCGATCAATGGTGGGCCTGAATTTTCAAAGCTTTTTGCGGGTCGGGTCTCTTCAACGGTGACTGCACTAGCGGTGATGTGGTGGCTTTTTGTTGGCTGTCGCATGATCACATAGCCCATTCTTTGGCTATGCGATCATGCGACTGGTCGATGCGTGTCCTTGTTCCCACTGGCAGGGATGGTAGTGTGGCGTCCGTGGGGTGACGTGGCAGATCCTGTGGTTGGTGCATGATCTCATGGGAGGTTTCAAGCCCATGCGATCATGCGCCTGCCAATCGATTCCAGGCCTGTTTGTGGATGGGTCAACGGTCCCTGTGGCATTTTTCAGTTGGTCAGTGCGATGACTTGGCCGTTTGTTGTTGTTTGGGGGCCCGCTGTCAGATGATGTTGAGATGGCAGTTTTCTGTTCGATGGTGGCATGACCTATGGTGGTGACTTGGTAGATTGTTAGTGAGGCTGAGGCATTGTGTTCATAGTTTGTCACATGTTCGCATAACCCATCTACGGGTTATGCGATCATGCGACTAACCGCCTGGCTTTGTGGTGACGGTTGCGGTGATGGCAGGGTAAAGGGGAATGTCGTGTCGCATGTTCACATAGCCCATTTTTAGGCTATGCGATCATGTGACTAACCATTTATTTTCGTGGTTGTGGGGTTCTAAAGTGTGCCCACAGTGTCAGTCTTGTTTCATGCTCGAGTTTGATTGGTCAATGTGGGTGATATGGTGAAAGACTTTGCAAAGGGGGTTTTGGACTGACTGTTGGCTATGGTTAGGAGACCGCAGTCGCATGATCACAGGGGTGAGTTGGGAGCCATGCAATCATGTGATCAAACGTAAAGTGAAGCCCATTTCTTGTGGTGGTTAGGTTTGTGACCGCACGGCTGCGCAGCTAGGGGCAAATGGTTAAAAGGCTTAAAGCCCTCCAAATGAAGGTGACCATTGGGTTTTGAATTTCAAAATTGTCGAAGAGTTTGTGTGATAGAGGGTACTTGAATTTATGGCTTTGGCGATAGTTTCTGACCTAGTTTGGTGGCTATTGGTGTAGCGGTGTGGTCTAGGGTGCTTGATAGTTGTTTGCAGAGGGATTTGTACCATGAGGAATGATTACAATCTTGGCTCAAGAAGTGTTTGCAGCTGGTTGATTGGACTGTTTTGAGCTTGCATTGCTGTGGCTTGACCCCTGTCATGTCTATGTTTATTTCTCGGTGGGGTTAGGTGATTTTAAAATTTTGAATTCGAAATGATTGTGCTTGCTTTATAGCCCTGGTATAAAGGGAATTTTGTAATCATTTTTGAGGGGCTGGCTAGAATTTCTTGACACAGGAAGCTGAAAAACCAAGTGTGTATCCTCAGTCCAGGTTGTAACATTCTTGCTTCTGTATCAATACTAGGAAGAAAACTTATGTATCTTTTGCATATTGTCTATGGTATCACTGAATCAGTTTGTAATACAGGGATTTGAACCCACACACTTAATATAGTCTCTCATTCTTGGATCTCTCCTTCAGTTGTTCTTGATGAATTTTAAGTTTTCAAACTCATTGCATTAGGTTACTGGTGTATGTGTTTTGTCTCTCAGCCCTGATCTAGGATTAGGTTAAAAGCCTCTGAGTGAAGCATAGATTTATTGGGTTCAATCAGGAAGGATATCTGAAAGCAATGTAAGAGATGTTTGACTATGTTTATGGCTTGGTTTCTCAGATGAATCTAGTAGTTGTTCTTGTATTTCATGTCTTCTTTAGGTATGATGCCCAATGGATAAGGCACTGATCATAAGCTAGTATCCCTTGTGGTGTTACATGTGTTGCATGATTGTTTACACTCTGCAAGAAAGCATTAGATCAATTACCTTTCCCTTTCATGTTGGTGGTA
Organism: Chamaecyparis obtusa; assembly: GCA_027943335.1. Classification (NCBI taxonomy): domain Eukaryota; kingdom Viridiplantae; phylum Streptophyta; class Pinopsida; order Cupressales; family Cupressaceae; genus Chamaecyparis; species Chamaecyparis obtusa. The sequence goes on from BSBK01006497.1 coordinate 323,251, forward strand.
GTAGTAAGATTTTCTCTCTAGTCTTTAGACTCATTCTGTGCAAATAGGGTTGTTTGTACATGAATTGGCTTCATTGGGGTACAGGTTACCTGAAGGGGTTTGAAGGCTATTCCACATTAATCTGTCTGCAGGCCTTTGGCTTGTCATGAGGTGTCTTGGATGTGCAGATAAGGCAATACCCACCTGAGTGAATGTGGAGCTCAAAGAAGAAGAAGGATTTCTCTTTATCCTCATCAATTGGTTTGTTTTTCTTGTCAAGCTTGAGTGCCTAACCTATGTTTTAAGCCCACCCATTTGATTCAAGTTTGGTCCTGCAAGAAAAAGAGCTAACAGGATGCATGCCTCTCCTTCTTGTTCTTTTTAATTTCTATATGATATTTGAGTTTAAATTCTTGTTTCTTTTTTTTTTCTCACCACTGTTAATCTTTTTGGGAATCTGCAGCTTACTGCTATACAGAATTAAGCATGATTCTTAAGACAAACATTCCATTTTGGACATTTTCATTTCTTGTCCCAATTTTTCATTGTAGATGCTTCACAAAATTACAACACGTCCTCTAGGCATTTGCACTTACAAGTTATAAATTTTAACCCCATGTTTTTCTCTATTGTCCTTTCCCATATTTTCTTTAAACTTTTCATTTCCAGCATGTTGAAATTCTTTTCAGTCAAAAAAAACTTTTAGGTAATTGACTTAATTTGTCATTTCGATCATTAGTTCACTGAGAAATAGTAAGAGTTGGTTTCTATTTGAGCGTTTCAATTTTTTTATTAATTAATTTTTTAGATAAAATACTTTAGGTTAATGAGCACAATCTGTCCAAAATAGTGGTCAATTAACTCTTGAATTCAAAGAAGATTAGTTGACTTGAGTCTACAGCCATTTGAGATCACTCACAAAGAAAATTACCCTTTTTTTTCTTTGGAACCAAAATTCAATCTCTACGCTTAGATAATCCATCTCCTATGTTTTTTTTAGACGAGCACCCAAGCCATGTGCAAATCTGGGAATGATAAGGTACTTTGGCCTCTTTTTGAGGTGTCTGAACTTCCTAATGTTGTTTGAGCAGTTAACCATTTAGCACGCAGAAATGAATGAACAACAAAGAATCGAGGTTGGCCTTGAAGAAACACGGACACTCAAGCAAATATATCTGTCTTGACTTATCTTAAAATCATCAACAAGAATAATATAATTAGCCAGGGGAAGAAAGATTCTAAAACGTTTACATATTTAATGTTTATATCCTTGAATTAGGCTAGAAAGATCATGAAAACCATAAAATACAAAATCACCAATGCTTAAAAGGGTTAAGGTTTTCAGACAGCAACACGGGAATCTTGAAATGAACTGACAAACTTAATTTACATTCTGGGAATTTTTAGTACAAACCTTCAAGTCATGCTCTCATTGCCTCTCGTCTGCCCCCGGTGAGCTTAATGTGGGGTCTGTGAGATTATTGTAAGGGTCTTTTAGGAAACTTCACTATGTAAAAAACATCTCAAACTGGGTTTCATTTTCCATAATTCAGCCATGTAGGTACGTGGACTGTTTATAAGGACATGCAAAACTGTGTTTGTACCATTGCACAACGTGCAAGCCATGTGGCATTCAACATAGTCTTCCAAGCGTTTGAACTGATCTAGAATTGTTTTACCGCGTGCCACTTTACCGATAGGAGGAAAGGTGATTCACATTCTGCCCTTATTTCTAAACATTGTAATAAATACATGGGTTTCTTACCCGGTGTGTGGTCTCTCAGCGCCATCTATGTAGGGGCCAAAATGTACCCGACAAGGCAATTTTTTTACATTTATTAATTAATTTAAAAATTACAATATAATGTTTTTGTGATTTTTAAATTAATTAATAAATGTAAAAAAATTGCCTTATCGGGTGCATTTTGGCCCCTGCATAGCCAAAACCATCTTTGTAAAAGATGTTTTACCAACGTTAGAATATGGGTTAATTCGCTGGTGAATGTACAAAATTCCGTCAGCGGACTATGCCCGCAGTGAAAAGCCTATCGGCTTAATTATGTAGAATCAGTAGAGGTGCCATTGCCAAAGCATGTGAAACCACATACATATACATATATATGAATGATTGTGACACAAACTTTGCACACAAATAATTGTGCTTCGATAGTAGCTAAGATATTTTAAAATAGAAAAACTATTGAATAATTAATATTTTAAACATCAATAATTAACAGCGAAAACAAGGAAGCAAACCTTTCCCCATAGGAGCTTTTCCCGGCGCAAGACTGTCGGATTATCCGAACAACCCGGCGGGAGTTATTGGTGAAGTAAGCCTATCGGCTTAAATATAGCTTTGGCATTTAAAATTCTTCACCCTCTATGAAAAAAAATGTCGATGTAGTTTTTGAAGACCGAAAATAACATGGCCAGATTATCAAAAATTGGTAGAGCCTACCTTGAAGCCTACGTTTATGATGAATACAACCTTAAACATCACAAATTTCATTGTCGTGGGCCTTTTCCCACTGCTATATCTTCAGACGTCCAATTAAGTCATGAGCATAAAATAAAAATTGGAAAAAGAAAGTTGAATAAGTACCTTTCGATCAATTTTAAATATAATGTATAAAATTATAATTATGGGAAACAATAATGAAATTAAGAGGAAAAATTTAAATATAGACTTATTATATGTTTATTTTTATTAAGATTTTACCACGTTCAAAAATTGAAAGTCAATATAAACTTTAATTATATGTTAAAATATACATCAATTCAATTATGAATGCATTTATTGAAGTATAAGTTTGGGTCATTTTATATACAACCAATTTCAATATAGTAACAAAACTAAAAGGCTAGATCACATTGATGATGTTAACATATAAGTTATACAAAGTTAATGTTAGCCAACTAAAAGCTCTTCTTTCTTTTTCTTTTAAGTATAGGTAAGTGGTTCTAGTTTAAGTTGTAGACAAGCATGACTGATTGAATAGTTTTCTATTGTTGCTATCTATATAGAGTAGTGATAAATTTATAAAATGAAATTATTTCATTGAGAATGTTAAAAAATTTCATGATAAGATTTTAAATATGAGAAAATTTTAAATATATTTATAGCTAATGTAAAGACTAAATTATAAGTCTTCAAATGGAAAAGATTCTACATCATTCATTTGATTAAATTAATGTTCAATAACACAATTATTATAAGAAACATGAAAAGAAAATATACATGTAGTATTTTTCCACACAAGCCCCTTCAAGACAACATTGACTAAAAACATAGGATATAGGCCTTTATTAGAAAGAAATATTTGTCTTCTTTACCTTAACTAAAAGTTCAATTCATGTGTATTTCCTTGATACAATATTTTGACATACTATAAAATTTATGTGATGTTCGTAGAACTTCTATTATCTTAGTATATGATTAAACTTGGGCTAATGCCAATATAATTCCTTTCTCTTGATTTCTTGTTGTTTTTTGATGTAGAATGATTTATTTTTTATAGAAAATGCAAGCAAATAAATATTTTTTGGAAATAACTAGTAATGTGGTATAATACTCAATGAACATTGAAACACCAGAGAGGGCCCATCTTAGATTGATGCTAAAAGTTATAATAATCAAAACTTAGTGCAACCCAAATGGTGAACCTCCCTAATATATTTCAATTTAAGTAAGTCTTCAAATACTACCATGGAATGTAAATATTTGGCACATAGTTCTATGAGGTAATCTCTAAGAAATTCAAAAAGTCAGAGTACATTAACTAGTGATCAATCAAGAAAATGATGTTATATGATAGAATATTAAGTTTGGAAGCTCTAATATCAATTTATAGGCTTAATAGGAAATATTTGTTAATTGGCAATGATAATCTTTTTTATTAACGTGAGTGGGGAAAAGCCCAACCCATTACACATAAAAATAGAAACCATCAAAAGAGGCTTAGAGAGCAAGACAACAACCAACACATACTAAGAGGGATTTTGTAATGGCCCATAACCTTTTACAATAAAATGTTAAGCATAGAAAGACAACAAGGAATAAATCATTGAAGAGAGACTACAACCATAGAAAACATGAAAAAATAGATGCACATATTAGCAAAGAAGAAATAAGCAAAAGAAAAAAATTGAAACTATAGATGGCAACCAACCTAATTTAGAACTATTTAGAAAAGTGTTCCATAGAAAAATAAAAAATAAAAAATTTGTATTACGAGATCCATTTCCTCTCACCGAATTTTCTTGAGACCTTGTGAGAACATAATGGTGTTTTCTCTTTTGAACCTAACAAGCTTTATAGAAGAATCCATCTTTTGGAGCCTTGGAGAGTAGTTCTTGTTGCTATTACCTTCAGGCCTATTTTTCATGAGATAAGGGAGACTACTCATAGCATCAACAATTTAGTTCAAATAATTGAGAGAAAAATTCATTTTTAGACAACCTTTCATAATACTTTTAATACTTTCACCCTTTAAGACATCTTCAATAGATGAAGATGAAGAAATAACTTTTTTATGCATATATATGTGTGTATGCATGCATGCATGTATATGCATGTATACATACATATACATATACACACATATATCTCTATACATGTGTATGTGTATGTGTATGTATACTTATATACATATATGCAGATTATTAGATATATAGTATTTAAAATATCTTATATTAATGTTGAAATTCCCACAACACACAAAAATTCATTGATGAAAAATTGGAAGAATTTTATTATCTTTCTTATTGAAAATTTATATAAGCATATATTTTTATTTATATGTTATATAGCATATGTTCTAAATATGTATAAATAGCATATGTTATATTGATTTGGTAGAGAGAAAATATGTATAAATTATACCATCACATGATATTGATAGTAAATTTAATAGATTTGAACTTTCAATACCTACCACGATCTTAAATTATATTGTATATCAATTTTGAACTTTATAATTACAATTGGACATTTAATTAACATTGTATATCATATTTTACATATATTTTAATGTTTTAAAGTATTGATTTTGTAGAGAGAAAATAAGTATAAATTATACAATGACACAATATTGATAATAAATTTAATAAATTTGAACTTTCAATGCCTACTACGATTTTAAATTATATTGTATATCCATTTAAAACTTTATAATTACACTAGAATATTGAATACACACTTTATATCATATTAAGTATATTTTAATGTTTTTAAACATTTAATGACAGGTCCCACTTTTTCATTCATATACCCACTTACGGGTATAGCATCTCACAACACTAGTGCGTATAGCACCTCGCGTGATGACCAAGTCGTCTCCACTATCTTCTCTAGGAACTACTTTGAAGAATTGGATATAGCAAAGAGCTCTTCTTGCATTCAATATTTGTCTGTAATCCTAGTACTGGATTGAACTAAGAGCAATGGCATTCATGAAAAAACTTTCACCTATTTATGGAGATATGATCACCATTCTTAGCATTGATGGAGGAGGCATCCGTGCGATTATCCCTGCAACTATCCTTTAATTTCTAGAGGAAAATATTCAAGTATTCAGTTCTCTCTGATCCAACCCATTACATATTCTAAAGCTTTTTGTTGTGTAGTTATGTTTCTAGGGATTTGGTACTGTATATGTATATGTATACATACATATATGTATGTATGTATGTATCTAATTATATATGTATGTATGTATGTATCTAGTTTCAAATCCAATCATGCATAAGTTCATATTTTCGCATGTTATTTGGTTTTAATTTTCTTTTTGTAGGTATATTTCAGCTTTTTAATTTATTTGATGTTCTATTTTCCTCCTTTTTATTGTTAATAAAAACATGTGATTATTTTGGGTAGATTTGAAGAGATGAGGAAAACTTGGAACTTTATAATTTCAAGAAAGTTTAAGTACTGATTAGACTTGGATCTTAGGTGCATCTACTCCCTTGTTAATTCTAACTTCACACCTTTTGTCCTTTCAATTTTACTAAATCTTTAAGAAATCATTTTGATCCTTCTTGAATTCTAAGACACATTTAACTAAGTGCACAACATTATATATATATATATATATATATATATATATATATATATATATATATATATATATATATATATATATATATATCACTTTATTAATGGTTCACATTTGCAATTGAACTCTAGTAATTGTTTGATTGAATCAAATTTTTAATCTAAACTATAAATCTAATTTAAAACAACAAACATAATTTAAAAGAGAAACTCTATTCCATATTCTTGAATACTGAAAAAGCATTTATTCCAAAGAGAAAAACCAATATCTTATATAAAAAAAATTTGTTCTTACTATTATAATATATTACACCAAAATCTTTCCCATTTAATCATGTTATAAAAATGAAAGCTGGAAATGACTGACAAATTATTTCTAACAAATAAGACAAACTTGTAACAAACAAAACAAAACCATATAATTTTAATGCACGATACATTGAACCTCTATAATCTCATCTTAATTGTCAAAGTATGTATTTTCTATCTAATAGACCACATTTACGATGTGAACGTGTTACAGAACCTTGGAAACCTAAATAATTATGGAAAGAAACGTAAACGATATTGACTGGATTGCTTAAATAATTATGGAAGGAAGAGTACACGATAATGACTGATAACATAGAAACCAATGAAAGACGAGGGTTATGTGCTTGCCAGTAAGATCGGCACCCTGTAAAATTATAAATGAATATAATTTTTGGCATTTTAAATTTTTCAATCTCCATCAAAAGAAAAAGTGACGAGTAAACTGAGTTTGAGATAACTTGCCAGCCAAGATGTTTTGTCAATGTAGTTTTCGAAGATAAAATATAACATGGCTAGATTATCAAAATTGGCAGAGCCTACCTTGAAGACTATGTTTATGGTGAGCACAACCTTAAACAACACAAATTTCATTGTTGTGGGCCCTTTCCCACAGATTCTCTGCATTCGTCCAATGCATAAGTCATGAACATAAAATATAAATTTGAACTTTCAATACGTACCACGGTCTTAAACTTTATAATTACAATTAGAAATTAATAAACATTCTATATGATATTTTACGTGAATTTTAATATTTTAAAATATTAATTTTGTAAAGAGAAAATATATATAAATTATATCATAACATGATATTGACAATAAATTTAATACTTTTGAACTTGCAATATCTAACAGAATTTTAAATTTGATTGTATATCGATTTTAAAGTTTAATATTTCAATTGGATAATTAATAAACATTCTATATCAGATTTTACATATATTTTAATGATTCATATAATTAATGACAGGTCCCACTTTTTCATTGATATACCCACTTATGGGTATAGCATCTCGCACTGCGACCATAGAACAAATTACCTCTTGTTTGCTCTCCACTTCCCATTAGTTCACCAGTAGGTATCAAATATTTTATCCTTTCTGTGATGAAATTCCACTTGGTAACCAGTGTTGTTCAACTGTGCAACACTCAACAAATTATAGTTAAGACCTTCAACCCAATAAGAATTTTCACATATGATCTTTTCAGTCAATCTAATTGATCATTTTCCTCTCACAGGACATGGTGCATCATTACCAAACTTAACACTTCTACCTTTGTAATGATTTAGGGTCTCAAACTTACTTTTATCACCAGTCATGTGATTTGAGTAGCCACTATCAATAATCCATTTATCACCTTTACTCACATAAGAAATAAGGGCAGTTTTCTCATCTTCATTAGAATCATCTTTCATAGCAACATAAATAGCTTCAATATCACATTCATCAGATTCACCGGTTTCACTGTTAGTTTCCTCTTCATCAATATAGAAGGATTTCTTACTTTTGTCTTTGTAGTCTCTGTACCTTCGGTGATCTCTGTCATTTCTCTTGTCTTTGTACTTGCTTTCCCTTTTCTCCTCCTTGTCAGTCCTATCAGGGCATCTTGCTACAATATGGTCAACTTTGTTACATGAAAAATAGATTTTAGGAAATTTACCTTTATATTTTTCCTTTCCTCTTTTTAGCCTTCTAGCCATAAGTGCCTCAAGATCATCCAATTCTTCATCATAGGTATCACTATCACTATAGATGTCACTATCACTATCACTTTTCACCCATTTTTCTTTTTCCTTCTTAGACTTATGCAAAACCTTTTGTGACTTGAATGTAGATTCAACATTAGGAACAGTGTAGTTATCATAATTAGATAGCTCAAAAAGCAGTAAGCTTACAACAAGACTTTCCAAAGTTAGAACATTACCAAGGTTACATCTTGATTCTTGTATTGCAGAAATTATGATAGCATATATAGGAAGCAAAGTTCTCAATACTTTACCAATAACAATTTCATCATTAATGTTTCCATTTGCTCCTCTAATAGCATTCACTACCTCCTTAATTCTACCACATTACTGAGCAATATTTTCACCTTCTTGCATTTTCATTTCATCAAACTTACATCCCAACCTTTCATATTTTTCTCTCAATACATTTGTATCTCCACCATAGATAGCTATAAGAGTATCCCACATTTTATTTTTAGCAGTACAGTCCTTGATATCTTCAAATTCAAGATAGCTTAGGGTAGATGCAATCTCCAAAATTGGTTGATTGTGTTCTTTTTTTTCTTTCATCTTCTCGGCAGTCAAAGGTGCAGTAGGTTTAACATAGTCATGTTCCACATAGTGTTTTGTTGAATCACCAATACAAGCTAGATGCAATTTCATCAAACTCTACCATGCAAGGAAGTTCTCTTTGTTAATCTTTGGTACCTGCTTTTTTTACATCTTTATCATTTTCTTCAAGTACCTTTAAACTTTTCTTTGTAAGCACCACCAACTTTGATACCAATTGTCAGAATGATATAGAATAACTAGGGGGGATCAATTATACTCAGGTCCAGATGTACCAATTGAACTTTTGAGAAATTCAACATCTCAGATCTAATCAACAATTCAACTCGGTCTCTATAGCATATATCATAAACATATAACATGCAGTCTACTATCCAAAAGTAATTAACTTGCAAAATATAAAGCTTTTAACAATATTCGCATCAAAACATTCACACAAGTATAACACCAGGATTTATAGTGGAAACCCAATTTGGGAAAAACCACTTTGTAACATGCTACTGATTTTCACTCTTTTGAAGTGATCTCTGTGAGAAACCAACCTGGTCAAAGGATTTAAAAGACTTTGTCAAAAGTGGTCTGGTTAGAAGACTTAAAAATATCCCTTTAGAATGTCACCTTGATTAAAGGATTTAGATTGACACAATGGTTAGAAAGTAACAGTAGTTTTTTATTTGAAAAACATACAACTCACTTTGTAAATATATATCCACTTCGCACATATGCTGATTTACCAACTAACCTTCATTTTCATCTCCATCTTTGATCCACTCATAATTCTCTTCAAGCAATCACCGCCATTCTTTTTAGCTTCTTCTCAGCTTTTCCTTCAACCTTCTTCTTAGACTTATCAATCAATAACATCAACCTCTTCCTCTCTTTGTAACCTCACAACTAAGTTTTCCTTTATACCTCCTTGATTAGATAGATCAATCTTTTTCCTCTTAATCTCCTCCATAGATCTTAGGTTTAGGGTAGATTCATCGAATCCTTCCATCATTATGTTCTTCATCTTTTCCTTCTAAATACATCTCCAAACTTCTCTTTGAATCCATAACAAAATGGTTTACCATGCATCAAATGCTCCATACAATTCATTAATAATGTCAACACATTTTACATATCCCAATAATTCAACCATGTCAGATGAGATTCTCAATTCTTTCTCCAAATGTAAATTACTAACACTCGGTCAATATTGTGTTCATCTTCTTAGTCATCAATATGTATTTCAGTCATCACTACAAACTATATTCCTCCATAAACATTGTGTTTTCTCGGTAATTTCATGTCACTTGGCAATTACTGATGTTCGGTCAACACTAGATTTACTCGGCATATACTAGTGCTCGATCGACACTAACATCACTTGGCTTAAACTAGATTTCTTCATTTTATCTCGGTTAAGCCTATCATTTCAGTCTTTCTTCTTACTTAGATAAACAACACATCATCTTATCAATGTGCCAACTAATTAAGTACCCATTGAAGTATCAAATAACTCAATCTTTCCTTAGGTTCTCTTGTTATCTCCTTTTCCAAATCCTCTTCATCAACCAAAAGATATGGTACTCTCCTAGATAGCAACTGTCTTACCAGCTAAGGTTTGACATCAATGATAATATAACAATTGTTTCAATTGTAGTTTCCAACATTATGTATGTATGTATGTGGCTTCAAATCTAATCATGTATAAGTCCATATTTTTGCATTTTATTTGACTTTAATTTTCTTTTTGTAGGTATATCTCATCCTTTTAATTCATTCGGTGTTCTATTTTCCTCGTTTTATTATTGAAAAGAACATGTGATTAACATGAATAGATTTAAAAAGATAAGAAAATCTTGGAACTTTATAATTTCAAGAGAGTTTAGGTACTGACTAGACTTGGGTATTAGGTGCATCTACTCCCTTGTGTGTGTGTGTGTATACACATACATATACATATTTGGTATTTTATGTTCTTTCTTTTATTGTTAATAATGCAATGTGATTAGCATAGATAGATTTGAAGAGATAAGAAAAACTTGGAAGTTTATATTTTCAAGAGTCTAAATATTAACTAGACTTGGATCTTATGTGCATCTACTCCCTTGTTAATTATTCTAACATCACACATTTTTTCTTTTAAATTTTACTAAACCTTTATGAAATCATTTTGATCCTTCTTAAATTCTAAGGCACGTTTAACTAAGTGCACAATATTCTATTTTTATATATTTTTAATTCACTTTATTATTGATTCACATTTTCAACCCAAACTCTAGTAAACGTTGGATTGAATCACATTTACAATTTAAACTATAAATCTAATTTAAAACAACAAATATAATTAAAAAGAGATGAACTCTATTCCATATTCTTGAATACTCAAACATCATGTAATCCAAAGCGAAAAACCAAAATCTTAGAGAAAAAAATTGTTTTCTTTCTATTATAATATATTGCACCAAAATATTTCTCATCTAATCCTGTTATAAAAATGACAACTGGAAATGAGTGACAAATGATTTCTAACAAATAAGAGAAACTTGTAACAAACAAAACATACAACAAAACAAAAGCATATAATTTTAATGCACGATACATTGAACCTTTATAATCTCATCTTAATTGTCGAAGTATGTATTTTTTATCTAATACACCACATTCACAATGTGAACGTGTGTGCTTGCCGGCGAGATGGGCGCCATCTAAAATTATAAATGAATATAGCTTTGGCATTTAAAATTCTTCGCCCTCCATGAAAAAAATGTTAATGTAGTTTTTTTTTTATATTGAATAAAGAAAAAGATTAAAGAATTACAAAAAAAGGGGCAACCAGAAGTTGCCAAAATAAGACAATGTCACAAGAACTATACAGAAACTAGTTCTGCCTAAGAACAAAAATAGCACAAAGAGTTACATGTAAAATCTCAACATATGCTGAAGGGTTCTTGAACAGAAAGCATCTCTGTCAAATAGTTGCAACAATTGATACTTAATTCTATCAAGCTAATTGTTGGCTAAATTATCAAAATTGATCCAACACAAATTTCATTGTTGTGTGCCCTTTCCTACTCCTTTCTCTTCAGACGTCCAATGCATAAGTCACGAACATAAAATATAAATTGGAAAAAGAAAGTTAAGTAGCTTTCCATCAATTTTAAATATAATATATAAAATTATAATTATGGTAAACAATGATGAAACACGAGGGTGACACAGTGTACATGTCATCAAGCGACATATGCTTGCCTTGACCTATGTCAAATAAAATTATGCATATTTGCAGTACGATTTAAAATTATTTAGAATTAAAATTAGTTCAGGATTCCCACCGTGAAAAAAAAACTCTTGACCAATAAACAGAGTGTCGGCGTACAATGACTTTCCGACCATCATATTTTCCCAATGTGGTCTTCTAGCAAAACTTAAAAACGTCGTAGAGATAATGTTCATGGTGAGTTAAATGTTAGTCAACAAATATATCATGGCCAAAATTGCTTCAAGCTACCTTCAAGTCTAACCTGGGTTTTTTTCCAAATGATTTTTACAGATTTGCGAAACGTATAATAAAAGTTGGAATAATTTGTAGAATATAAAACAAATATTTGAATAAGAAATTAGAACAAGCAACTATTATTCATTTACACTCATAATTTACAAATCTTTCACTAACATAAATAGTCATGAAGTTAGGAGGGAATAAATAAAATTTTATACTTATTTTACAAATCAACAATCTTAAATTTAAATGAGAAAACAAAAGTTTAAGAAATAAGGATGATTTAAAAATATATTAAGTTGAAGAAATGGAATAAGTTAGTTTATCACTATTTTCTTTTGTCCAATTCAATATAGGCAATTGATTCCAATTAATGTTATATATAGGAGTGGTGAATACAACTTTCTATTATGTTGTTATCTATATAAGATATGGATTAGTTTTCAAAATCAAACTACTTCATTTGCAATATTACAAAGTTCAATAGGAAAAGTTTGAATGTGTTTATTTCTTAGTCTTAAAAGGGAAAAAAAGATACACGATTGATTTGATTATTCTTGTATTCATTAAAATGACTATTATAAGAAACATGCAATGTAAATATATATGTGTAGAATTTTTCCACACTTCTTTTAATTAATCCAAGGCAATGCAAATGGATTCCTAGAGTCTAAGTCTTAACTACAAGGATTACAATATAATAATATTGATCTCTTTTGAACTACAATTGATTACGATATTTTGAATTGTCATTCAATAATTTGTGCTCTTAGAACTTCTATGTAATTATTATATGATTAAACTTCGATTAATGCAAATATAACTCCTCTTTATTTCTAGTTGTTGTGTGATGGAAAATGACTTTTTTATACAAAATGGAAGTAAAGATGGGAAGTAAGTTGTAATGTAGTACAATGCTCAATGAACATAGAAATATGTAGGAGGAACCAGCCCTAATCATAAACCTCCCTAAGACCAATAAGTCTAACTATGTCTTTAAATGATAGTAGAAGGTGCAAATATTTGGCACATAATTTCTTTAGGTCCTCTTTAGGAAATTTAACAAGTCATGGTACATTGACCAATGATTGAAATTTTAGAAATGATATTACATGGTAGAATATGTAGTGTGGAAGAATTTACAAGCTTAGTAATTAGAACTATATTATATGTTTGAACTTCTTCCTACCTATCTACCTACCTACTATCTTAATAATACATATTTATTTATATATATATTCAATATCTCTAAACCGTACAACTCTATCTATTTAGATATAAATATTTATGCCTTAAAATAATAATTCGATAATTAATAATGAACACCATTTATATTTTAGTTTTTAAATAATTAACAAAAGATGCCACTTTGACCTCCTTATACCAATATTAACTATTTCAACTTTTTAGTAGCTACCTACCACTTATTAAAATATATCTTCTTTATTAAAAATCTTAGAAATTATTGGCAGCTCCTACTTTTTCGTTTATATAGGAAGTATCGGGCAGTTTCATCACAGATTGTCTTATTTCATTCAGTCTCTGCATCTAATCCTAGTCCTGATTTGGAATAAGTGCAATGGCAACCATGAAAAAACTGTCACCCTGTGATGGAAATATGATCACCATTCTTAGCATTGACGGAGGAGGAGTCCGTGGGATGATCCCTGCAACTATCCTTGAATTTCTAGAAAAAGAGCTTCAGGTAATTATTTCTATCAATCCAACCCATGATTACGTATTCTAAATTGTTTCTATTGTTCTTACTGTTTAAAGGCTTTGTTTAAGTAAAATTGACATGAGTTTGTTAATAGAAACTGGATGAAGACGAAGATGTCAGATTAGCAGATTATTTCGATGTCATTGCGGGTACAAGCACAGGAGGTCTCGTCACCGCAATGCTAGCTGCTCCAAACAAGCAAAGCAGGCCATTATTTGCTGCCAAGGATATTACACAGTTCTATTTGGAGCAGTGCCCTAAAATTTTCCCAGTCAAAAGGTTAGTCACTTAAGATTTCCAAGCTTTCTCAGTTGGTAGAATAGAAGGTCAATTAGATAAGTACCGGTGACTAAGTTGAATGAATGAATCCTCTCCAGTGCCATTTCAGGATGGTTGAAATCAATTTACTCTTTCTTTAAAGGCCCCAAATATAGTGGGGATTACCTGCACAATATTGTGAAAGACTTACTGGGTGGCATTCGATTACAGCAACTAGTAACTAATGTGGTGATCCCAACCTACGATACCAATTTAGAGCAGCCCACAATTTTCTCTACTTTTGAGGTACTTTTCTTCCTTTTTAACCAGATTCTTTAACACTGATGGTTTTCAAACAAAGAGAACGTCATATGTTCATGTGTTATCTACAGGCCAAACACGATACCTCAAAAGATGCATATTTATCGGATGTATGCATTGCTACTTCGGCTGCCCCAACATATCTTCCTCCCCACTATTTTGAAACAAAAGATTCTTACGGAAATCCTAGAGAATTCCACCTCATAGATGGAGGAGTCGCTGCTAACAATCCAGTAATACTTCTTCCATTGTTAATTGCTACAATATAGCTACAAAAAACTCGAATGTCTTATACTGTACTTTTAATTTGCAGACTTTACTTGCTATCAACGAAGTGACAAAAGAATCCCTCAGGCCGGACAACGATTGGGTACCTCTAAGCAAGGCAAAGGTGATTTAATTCAAGATAAAAACATTATTTTAACTTTGGGAATTCAGTATGTATTAATGGTAATTCAATCATTATTAATCAGAACAAGAGAAATATTTTGGTGCTGTCTCTTGGAACTGGGTACCAAACGGTATCGTACAAAGCAAGTGAAATTGCAAAATGGGGACTCTTGGGATGGCTCCGTCAGAAAAATGCGGTGCCCATAGTCGATACTTTTATGCAATCAAGTTCTGATATGGTGGACATTTACGCTTCCTTAGTCTTCCAATCCTCTGAATCTGAAATGAACTATCTAAGAATTCAGGTACATACAATGATTCTCTTCACTTATAGTAGTTCTTTCTTTAATAAAGGAAACAGCAATAGTGGCAAAAATTTGAAGAAACAATAAATTGTAGAAGATTGTATGGATTCTTTACTCATAAATATTAAAGTGATATTTAACCATAGATCTTTAAGGGATGTTTACCAATAATTTCTTTAAAATTTTAGGAAAACAAATTGACGGGAAACGCAGCCTCTGTTGATATCTCTACACCGGAAAATCTTAACGAGCTTGAAAAGATAGGCAAGAAGCTTCTGGATGAGTCTGTTTCCAGGGTCGATTTAGAGACGGGATTGTTTGTGAAAGTTAAAGGTGAGGGTACCAACAGGGATTCCTTGATCAGGTAAAAACGTATAGAAAATTTTCTTGTTGGTCAAATTTGTTATGTTTGAGATGGTTTCATTGTATATTTGAGTCCGTCGTATATTGGTTTGATTATTTTTTTTATTGCTCCACAATTATTGTTAATATCACTACGGGATATAAAATAGGAGAAAGTATCAGCCAATGATCTAAATATTAAAGATTGTTTCTTGACATCTGTAGAAAGAATCATAATTCTTGTTCATTCGTTCCATTATGAAATGGAAAGCAGACAAGTACGAATGATGGTTTCTTGACTTCTTGCGCAGGTTTGCAAAGAAACTATCGGAAGAAAGAAAGTTGCGAATGCAGCGATCGTCTGGTGATACAACTCACTGATCAAAGTTTACTGTGTAGTTTGTGGAAGCGAGCAAATAAAGGACTGTAGACACTTTTTATTTTCTTGCGCTGTTGCTGGGAAGCTTGATATGCCAGTCAATGACTCAGAGCTGGAGTAAAACAGTCAGTGACGTGAAATAAAGTTAAATCATATGTTAATGACGTGTATTGAAGTGGAATCATTTTCTTGTGTTTGCATTTCGAAATATAGGTTGATATTTCGAATAATAATAATAATCTTGGTTTTTCTGGTATTTTAATATTAGAGAAGTTTTGATATATTTATGAATATAATTAAGATGTAATAAATGTTGAGTAGTTCATTTATATTTTCTTGCAAATCATTATTTATGAAGTATGATCAATATATTTGAATTAAAAAATGTATGCTATTGAATTCTAATATTAATATAATAAATTTATAATTATATTGATTAAGAAATTAGTCAAGAAACTTGTTATATTAATTTCATAGTCATCTTAATACCTTTCAAACATTTAAGTAAAAATCTAAGAAATCTTTTTAATCATTAATTGTGATCACTTTTATTACTTTTTATTATATTTATTATAGATGACAAATATTGATTTTATATTATTATATGCATATATATTTTCAATTAAATTATAGATGTCTTATATATTATTTTATGATAAACATATAGATAAAATTTTGACAAATACTTAGTGTCAATAATGATTTAAATGAATAATATATGCATTAATGTACACAACATTAAATGATATTCTAAATAAAATTGTCTAAAATGACATACATTTCCTTTAGAATATTTAATATAAGAAGTTTCACATGCACTACAAGCTCTATGTAAAGCAAAAACTCACACATTAAGTAATAACAAGTTCAAGACCCAATCTATATTAACATTAGATTTCTTTACCTTGGTCATATACACTAGATATATACACTATAAGTTAACATTTATTCCTTCGAATCAATTGTATGAATATCTAGGATTAAGCAGAATCGTGACTAGGAATGGCTTTTTCAAATATTCAAATTAAAGTGATGAGTAACAATAGAGGAAGAATCTTAACATGCTTGAGTGTAAAATTGTGGATGAAAATAAGCTTGAGTGAATCAATGGTCTACTAGACTTAAAAAGTAGCAAAAGAGTCCAACTTTCTCTTCGTCTAAAATATAAATAAATAAAACAAATAGAAAAGGTGAGTTTCATATGGATAAATGTGGGTAGACCAAAGCTGTCATTATCTAATTTGTTCAAATCTTTGATCAAAGGAAAAATTATTCATTTGGTCCCTCTAGTTTCTCTATTTAAAAAGAATGAGGATTATTGTCTTCTTAATTTTCAAGTATTAAACACAAAGTTTAAAAAATGGATGTAGCATTGGTCAATATCTTTTTGAACCCTAAACCTAACACTGTCTAAGTTTGGTGAGAGGAAAATAATTAAATATTATGGATTTGGGGATGGACAAATATGACTAGAAGATGTGAAATAGGCTAAGAATAAAGGTTAAAAGTACAAGTTGGATGGTTTGACAAATGATTATAAATATCAGGATTTGAAAATTAAGATTAAGATGAGCAATTTCATGATTAGGAAATATTCCAGGCTATAAAATGAAGGTTAGATGGAATCAAAGGTTGGAATGTGATATTGAATCTAGTGCTAGAAGAAGGTAAGGACTATTTTGGATGAAGAAATGATTTGAATTTGGATGAAGTTAGAGAAAAATAATTTAAGTTTTGATGGACGAAGGTTGGGAAGAGAGAAATAGAGGATTTTGGATTATTTATAGAAGAAAATAGAATTAGGAGGACTATGGATGAAATTATCTCTAGAGGAAGTAGATTGGCCAAGAGATTGGATTAAATGAGGCTAACTTAGTAAGAAAAATGAGATGATATGGTTGGATTTTTGGACAAAAAAAATAAATTTATGGGGCATTGTGTATAGGTGTTGGTAAGAAAATACTATAAACATAATAACTACCTATAAATAATAGATTCAATGTGTCTAGTTTTCTGGCCCAAAAATTATAATAATTATGCTATAGAAATCAGTTTATGTACCACATATACGTACCTCTTATTTAGATGCTAAATGTCTACCTAAAGTGAGCTTTATCTCGTCAAGTTAAAATTCCATTGTGAATAACTCCATATGTTTAATTGATATTTGATGCACCACAAAATAAGATGAATAC
The DNA here is from genome assembly GCA_027943335.1 of Chamaecyparis obtusa. Taxonomy (NCBI): domain Eukaryota; kingdom Viridiplantae; phylum Streptophyta; class Pinopsida; order Cupressales; family Cupressaceae; genus Chamaecyparis; species Chamaecyparis obtusa. Next base: position 341,290 of record BSBK01006497.1, read on the forward strand.
TTGGTCTTAGAACAAGACTTCACAAAAATTTCATGGAAGTACTCTATATATATCAAGCATCAATGAGGTCAATTTTAAAGAGAAAAGATAAATATGTTAGAAAAGTAGAAGGTGTTAGGTTATTCATCCTATACCCATCAACCAGTCTACAGTCATTCTCTAGAAGATAAAAGTAATCAAAACATGATTGTATTGAAAATGAGGTGAATAAAAAGTTACAAAGGCTCTTCTTAAACAAACAAGAGCAAATAGAAGAAAACAACATGGTTGAAATAAGTGTCTCAACCTCGGGAAGTAGAGTTATAACAAAAATCAACAATATCCTCTAGGATATGTTAGAGTCCAAATAGGACTAAACAATATCCATCTCCTACTTATCAATATCCATCTACCTCGTTAATGAGGTTACCTAAGTAAACTTGTGTATGTAGTATAAGGGTATGTGTAAGATCATTGTATGCCAAAAGTGGTGATGTGAAAAAGAAGTCCTGATTGATAGACTCTTTGGAAAATAACTATAACTTTAAAATAATATAACATTTTTTAAATCTGAAATATACATCACATTCTATGCTTCACCTAATATAGTAATAATAAACAATTCTTTCAATTTGATGAAGTTTAGACTAAGATAAGGTGGTTAGACACGAGAGTTTTTATATTCAGGAAAATTTGTAACAGAAAAATCATAATTAATTATTTACTTGGAAAAAAAATACAAAAAAATATACATCACATCCAGACATGAGTAATCTTATAAAAAAATATTGTCATTTGATTTTGTTTAATGATGTAGTCAGACATACACCTACTTGTTATCTTTCTAGTCCTGATTGATAGACTTATTGAAAAATAGCTCTAACTTTCAAACTATATAACATTTTTGAAATCCAAAATATGTGTCACATTCTATGCTTTTCCTACTACAAGAAAAGTAAAAAAAGTTTTCAATTTGATAAATTTTAGACTAAGTTAACAAGGTCAGACACAAGAGTTTTTGTATTCTGCAAAAGTTGTAGAAGAAAAATCATAATTAATTATTTACTTAGAAACAAATTACAAAAAAATATGTGTCACATTTGGACATGAGTCTACTACTTATATCTAGAATCTTGTAAAAAAAAATTATCATTTGATTTTGTTTAAGGTGGTCAGACATACACCTATTTCTTATTTTTTCTTGAAATTTTCGTACTACTACATTAAAATTTGAAATTTTCAACATATAGAATAATTGTTTTTCAAAAAATGCCTAGTATCTTAGAAACTAAATTCAATTTTCTATTGATTCTCTTCTTAGATATTTTATATATAATATTTATAACTTGTTCAAATTTTTATGTCAACTTGCCTAAACCTAATTTTCTAAATTTTCATTGCCACTTAAGGGCCTAGTTTGGCATACCATGATCCTGCACATACCCATAAAGTAAGAACTATATGGGTTCTGAAAGAAAAGTCATGTTAAGTACCAATGTACATCTACAATGCAATCTCTTGTAGGAAGAGAAAAGGAGAAAACCTAGTGAGATAAAACTCCACTGCAAAAGAGGGGCCAAAAATAATGCTAAAAAGAAATGAAAAGGAAGGAATCCTCAAAATCCCCCAAGGACCACTTCCTTTGACCCTAACATTAGTCACAACTGAAGATAGCGAGGAGATGCTAAAAGGTTTGGTGAATATATCTGCAACCTATTGTGTCATAGACAAATACTCGAAAGAGAAAACACTATCTTAAATAAGCTACTAAATGAAGTGCATGTGGATTTTAATATGTTTAGCATGTTGATGTTTCATAGGGTTGTGTGAAATATGTATGGAACTTTGATTATCATGCACAAAAGAGTAGTGGGATGGTTAATTAGATTGCCAAAATCATTGATCAACTATCAAAGCCAAAGAATCTCTTGACTAGCCAAGAGAGCTCCTCAATACTCAGCTTCAGTTGGTGATAGTGCAATAGTAGTTTTATTTTTGTAAGACCAAGAAAATAGACCAGAAACAAGCTAAAAAACAAATCCATAGGTGGATTTTTTATCATCAACATCACAGCCCAATCTAAGAAAGTGATATCCACAACCTCAGTATTATACCTTCTGTGTAGTGAATGCCAAACCGTATATTGTCCTGAATGTACCACATAATGTGCTTAGATGCCTACAAATGGCTCTTGTTGGTACCCCTTCTATTTCTACTTGTAGGTTTACTCTATGATTGACAAATTAATGTCACCGACTCTATCACCAATGTAAAGTCTACAAGGAAAAGGGCCAATTGACAAGGATCAAAGAGATCCTCCTACACTTTGAGCCTAGATGCTCAGGCTAGTGTACCTTTGACTCACTTCTTCAAAGGAGTCACAAAATATTATACAACTATACCCTTTATAAATTGATTTTAAGATTTTATCATTTATATTTGTTTGTCATTGATGATGACAAACTGCTTCCAAAAGATAGACTAGTGTCTTCTCCTAAGGCATAGAGTCATAAACAACATACATCAACTGAAGCCTGAACTTGAATATAATCATATCCAGAATAAGTGTTTTGCCTATTATTCCTCTCACTCACATACCTGGACATCAAATTCCTATTTCACCCTAAATTCTCTGATATTATCTTTAAGGATTTAATCCTGACTTTGGCAAGAACTCAAAGACAATCTCACAATATACTTTGTATGCCATATACTAACTTACTTTGTAACATTAGTACATAAGAACTCAAAATCAAGACAAGAAGACATACACAAATATGAGACTAGAATCCAAGTGTATTCTCATTAAAATTTGCAGAATCAATACATTTCAAGACAACAAAATACTCAGGAAACAATACTATGTCCAATCCCTCTCTTCAATTTTTTAGATTAATTATCAACAACCCACAAAAATAAAAACAAACACAATATATACCACTAGTCATCTTGGAATCCCAAAAATTAGGATGCAACAAGCTATGGATGACTAGGGCATAATTAGGGTTTGTAACCACTCCACCAACCGGATTCAATTAGAAAATCAATGCAGGGATGGAAAAACCAAGTGACCTCGAGAGATTAGATCCAAGAATGATCTTCATTTATAATAGTTCTCAGAGCAGTGTACCGAAGATCATGAATTCACTATGCTTATCAGTCTGATCATTCACCTGCAACATACCTCGAGCAATTGCCTCATCAACTCTTTATGGTACAGACCCTCTGCAATCAATCATCACACTCTCTAGACCACTCTTTGATAGTTGACAAAATCAAATCTAGTAGATCGGTCGCCTAAACATTGAATACCAGTCCTTAGTCACTGAAACCCTTAATAATTTTCAAATCTAGAAGAAACAACTACTTGAATGGCATGAGCCAACTCATCAACGACCAGTATTCAAATCTAGATTATCTTTATATCATGACTGTCAGATCATCTCATTTTTCCCGGGCTCATAGCTTAACTCTTAATAGGAATCCCAGTTTACATTTTGCCCCAATCGTGAGATCGCTAGACATTTTATTTAACCTTAGTTATACTTAGCGATTCAACGAATGTAGTCTCGTAATCTCCCAGTTACCTCTTAATTGGTACATTTTCCTGAGATCACGCAACTGAAGAAATTCTAAGTCACGAGACAAAATTACTAACTGCATCATCATCATGAGATTACCTGACTTGGAGATTTAGTGACTATCAAGGAGTCTCCCAATCACTCAATCACTTTGAATTTTCAAATTTCCTTCTGAGATCTCACGACGGCTATCGATCTTCTTCATTCCTTCATCCTATGGTTCACATTAAGTCGTGAGATATTTTCTGACTTAATTGTTTGATTTAGTGACCAAGAGATGGCCACGTCACTAAATCACTAGAGGTTTAGTCCTTAATCGCTAGAAACCTGAGATTTTGAGACCACACAGTCGCTAGATCGTTGAATCAAAAACTTAACCACCAGGGCAAACATGATGTTAACCCTTCTTAACTCAGCACTATCTGGAGACTTGGTGACAAAGAGTTTCGTTGAATCTCATAACCTTTTCATTAACTAGGGTTAAGTCCTAAGAACATGTGACTGAGAAAAATCTCCAAGTTGTGAAAAGATTTCTTAACCTTGAGTTAGATTCAGAGACTAGATATTGACCGTTGATCTTCAATTCTATCTTGTGGCCATCGACGGTTCTCGCTCAATCTCAGAATGTTAGATAACTTAACTATTATATCATGAGATTGGGCGACTGAAGGGACTTCCGACCACCTACCAAGTCACTGACCCTTTAATACTTAACTGCTAAATTCAAGAGACTATGCGACAACCATTAGTCATTGAATTACTGAATCCTTATACACTTTGACGATGCTGACATTCTACCACATCACTGCCCGGCAACCAATACAAATTTGACACTTCAGCATCATCAGACTACATCTCCACCTATACCATTCCTTCTGATATGGGCCTACCATCATGAGATTTAGTGACTAACCGGGAGGAAAAAGCACACATGCTTTTAAGAAGACTTAAGTGGCCCAAAAAAGTAACGAAGGAATAAAACATGGCCAAGACAATTCAGGGTTTTTCCCTTTAATGACTAGAAATTTGAATTAGAAACCTAGGGTTTAAGGCCAGAGATAGAGAAAAATATGTTGAGACTAGGGAAAATTCATATAGGTGCTAATAGTGGCTCTATCTGGGGATGTATGCCTCTTGCCGGCATGACAAGAATTCAGGATTTCTGGTTTCACAGACCACCAACAAAAAAAAACTTGAATAGCAGAGAGCAACAAGACAAAACCCTACTAGCTAGCCAAGAGAAGACTAGATAGAAAGAAACAAACTACTATATACAAACCTAACTACTGTTCATGGAAAGAAAATACCTTCAATTGAAGTATTTTTTCAAGAATTGTCCATGAACTGGCAATTCTTGAATATCACCGTTTAGTTCTTTGACAATGTAAGAATCTTGTCCCCATCTTTCATAAATTAGATATGGTCCTAGCCAGATTGGATCAAATTTTCCATGTTTCTCTTTATCTTCCAATCTAGCATTCCAGATTAATACCAAGTCATCAGGTTCGAACTTCCTTTCAACAATCTTTTTGTCATACAGATTTTTAACCTGCAATTGTAACTTGGCATTTTTTGAAGTTGATTCTCTTCTAGTTTCATCCAACCTAGTGAGATCCTCAATTCTTAATTTCATTTCATCATCTATATCATCATCATATAATTTAACAAACTTATACATTTCCAATAAGTTATTTTGAGGCATTCTTGCATGTATCCCATACACTAGGTCAAACGGTGCACAACCAATTGCCTTCTTCACAGTTACCCTATCAGCCCATATAGCTAATGGTAACTTTGAATTCCATGTCCTTTTAATCTTATCAAGAATCCTCTTGAGGATTTTAATCAAACTCTTATTAGATGATTATGCCTGTCCATTTCCCTGTGGATGATAAGGTGAAGAGTATGACATCTGAATTCCTAGACCTTGATAGAATTCCTTGTACTCAACAGACCTAAAGCACATTGCATTATCACTAACTATCCTTTCAGGACAACCAAACCTTGTAACAATATTATTCAATAAAAAATTAGTTACCACCTTGCCTGTTGCATTCCTTGTAGGAATAGCCTCTACCCATTTTGTAAAATAATCAGTGGCAACTAAGATCCAAGAGTGTCCCCCACTAGACTTGCTTGGTATTTCTCCTATAAAATTCATTCCCCATTGTTGGAAAGGAGCTTGCACTTCAACTGGCCTCAAAGGTACATTTCCAAAAAATTTGAGTTTACCAGAGAATCTTTGACAAGCATCACACTTTCTTACCAGTTGCTCTGCATCTTTGAAGATTGTGGGCCACTAGAATCCTGCTCTCAAGACCTTTTGAGCAGCAGTTCTACCCATATAATGTCCTCCACAAACTCCCTCATGCATTTCTTTTAACAACTTGTCAGCTTGATTTTCATCAACACATTTCAAAAGTATGCAATCTAAATTTTTCCTATATAATTTGCATTTTATAATCACATACTTGATGGCTTGTAACTTCAATGTTATTTTCTTATTGTCATCCATCCATACTGGACACCTCATGTTTCTTAAGTAAAAGATAATATCTTGATACCAGATACAGTCATCCATATCACAAGTATAATCAATATCAGTCTGGTTTATTTGATTTGCATCAAGATTGGATTGAGCCATCAGTTTTTCCAATCCTTTTCCTCTGACCAATTTGTTAATCTGGATGTCAATATTGAATTCTTGATTTCTATTTATCCATCTGCATCTCCTTCCAGACACCTCTTGCTGTGAAAAAATATCTTTTACTGCAGCACTTGGCACAAAAGCAATCACAATTGCTCCCATTAGATAGCATCTAAAAGCCTTGATAGCCTTCACCAGTGCATATGCTTGTTTTTCATTGATATCATATTTTAGTTCAACAGCTTGCAAAGATTTACTAAAAAGTGCAATAGGCTGCTCATAACCCTCATTATTGTTTTGTGGCAAGACTGGAGCAACAATATGAAAAGATACAAAAGAAAAGATTTACATTGGGATATTGCAATCAGGTGCTTGAAGCATAGGTGCATCTTTGATAGCATGCTTGATATTATTGAAAGCTTCATCAGGCTCACCCTCCCATTTGATAATAGATCCTTTCTTCAACATCTTGGATATTGCCCTAGTAACCTCAACAAAATTTGTCACAAATCTCCTTAAGAAATTTACCTGGCCAAAGAAAGATTGAATTCCTTTAACATTTTTTGGCTTATGAATTTTTTCAATAGCTTCCACCCTTTCTGGATCAATTCTTACTCTTTTCTTCCCAACTAGGTGGCCTAGCAACTTGCCTTCAGTCACACCAAATGCACATTTCCTTGGATTTAATGAAATGCCATATTCCAAAGCTTTCACAAATATTTTCTCCAAATGAAAGTAGTGATCCTCTTCCCTCTTGGAATATGCAGTTAAATCATCTTGATAAACAACAAGGAAATCATCTATAAAATCTGCAAAGGCAACATCCATTGCCCTTTGAAAAGTTGCACCAACATTTGTAAGACCAAAAGGCATCCTCACATAGACATAAGTTCCCCAAGGTGTAGTAAAAGTTGTCTTAAATTGTTCTGATTCTTTTACAATTACTTGATTATAGCCAGAAAAACCATCCATCATAGACATCAAATCAGACGCAATCACTCTTTGTAAAATAGCTTCCATATTAGGCAAGCAGTAGTTATCCTTTAGAGAAGAAACATTTAGATTTCTGAAATCCACACATAGTCTAATGTCTCCATTCTTCTTCCTGACAAGAACCAAATTTGACACCCAAGAAGAATGCCTAATAGGCTTTATAATTCTAGCATCTCTCAGCTTCATTAATTCTTCCTGCATTTTATGTGCTAAGGTAGGATTTATAGGCCTTTTTTTTTGCCTAAAGGGTTTGGCATATTCTTTCAAAGGAATAATATGTTGGAACAAGTCTTCTCTATAAATCTTTAGGTCATCATATGACCATGCAAAAACATGCTTAAATTTTCTAAATAACTCAATCAAGGACTTCCTTACCTTGTGAGACATTTCTCTACCAATGTAGACCTTCTTAGGTGTTTTTTGTGTACCAAGATTTATTTCTTCTAAATTAATTTGGTCTTCCCTTTTAGTACCTATCTGAACTCTGTCCTGATTATCAAATACATTTTCTAGAACAACAAGTCCCTTGGGAACCTTGTTAGTTTTAAGTTGCAAGACTTCATTACCAAGGACAACTTCTTTTCCTTCTACAGTCTCAACCAAGGCTGAACAATCTAACTCCTGACCATGATATTGGTCTTCACAGTTCATAAATCTCAAGATATCTTGGTCATCTTCAGAAACTTGCTAGTTCTCAACATTATCAGGTATACTAGGCCTAGTCTAAATTTCAACTTTGGAGAGGCCAGCAAAAGTAATGTCGCCAGGATTGATTGCTATGTTGGCTAACAAATCAGCCATCTTGTTATTACTTCTATCCTTCCATACAATATTGAAGGCATCAAAATGCTCAATCATATCCCAAACAACATTTCTATATTGTTTTAACCTCTTGTTCTTTGAAGCATACACTGATCTTATTCGGGACACCACTAACTCAGAATCCCCAATAACTTTTATGCATTTAATTCTGTGCTTGTGTGCCAACCTCAATTTTAGGAATAATGCTTCATATTATGCTATATTATTGGTATAAAAGAAACTCAATGTGAAAGATAATATGCAGGTGCTCCCACAAGGAGATATGAGTAGAATACCTACTCCTGCTCCATCTTTGCAACTAGCACCATCAAAGTACATCACCCACAAATCATCCTTCACAGATTCAGAACCTATCTCTTCAGTAATACAGGGCAATACAGGCTCCTTCTCAAGTAAAGTGACCTCAGCTCTGAAAACATTGACATCAGTATCTACAAAGCAAGTAACCTCATTATCAATATTCTTCTCAATCATATAGGTTACCCTTGGTTCCCTTTCAATCCTAATGGACTGACCATCAAAATTGAAAGTTGCAAAAGACAAATCACACTGCAAACTTCCACCCATGGCAGCACTCCATTTCCTAGATAATAGCATCCCATAATGAGGTGGAATGTCTACCCACCAAAACACTCATAGTCAGTTCTTTCTCTAGATAGGTTGCTAATCTGTATGGCATTGAATTTATAGTCCCAATGATTGGTACTTCTCTCTGATCCATTGCACAACATCTGCCCTTGATTGTATCAACTTTGAGGCCTAACTTTTCCATAATTTTGAAAGGCATGACAATATTGGAAGTACCTGAATCAATCATACAATTTCTTAATTTCATTCCATTCACAATGATACTCAGAAAGAATGGGTCTATGTTTTCAAGGCTAGCATTGACAGAGTTGTCCAAGTATATAGGTGGTACGTGAGATACCAATCCTTGAACCTCCACTTCTTTCAAAACTTTAACCTAAGGTTCATTTCATGCAACATCATTATCATGGACATTATCTACCCACGCAAGAGCCCTATCCTTGTGCTCAAGGATCCTTAATAACTCTGACAAAAGAACCTTGATAGTTATCTGAGATAACACAACCAACATATCAATAGGGATAGAGGGAGGAAACTCAATCTTCACTTCCCTAGTATCTTTTGGTTTATCTAATACATTAGTTGTAGCTATGATTTTTATTTTTTCAGCTTTAGCCATTGTGCTAACCCGATTTTCCACTTCATTCTGATGATTTTGGTCTCGAACAGTAGAAATATTTTTAGCTTCAACTCCCTTAGGTTCCCACTTCTTACCTTTCACATTTTCTAACCTTACTAAATGATCATCCTTTGATCTATTTCCACTGGGCTCCCTAGAGTTGGTGTTCTTTATAAACATCCTTCCAGCCTTTCCAGTAGTGTCCCTTGCTATCATATTTCTAGTTCGCACTTGGGCTACCATTTCTGCAGTAATCCTATCAATTTATTCCTTTGAAGGTCTTCTCAAATTTACTATTTCTGAGGAGGAGTTCATGTTACATATCTTTTCATCAATGTCATCATTATAAAAAAAAACCTCCTGGTGGAAAAGTGCCCTATTGTGTCTTTTCAAACACACATCTGCTTCTTCATCAATATCAAAATCATCTTCATATCCCAAATATGAAGTTTTCATATTGCACCCAATGTCATCATGAGTTTCTTCCTAATCTACCTCCTCAGTACTATCATTTTGGTATGCTGACATGGATTGTGCAACTACATAATGTTTTGCAGAATGAGGGGATTGGCATGCTATACACCATGGTGTATCCTCTATGAAATTTATAGAAGCCTTTTGTAAAGGATCAGGAGCATACCTATCATTATTTCCTCTTATAATAGGGATAATGGGCTTTCTATCCTTCCATTGGGTATTATAGGGGTAATTTTGTAGTCTATTCTGCCTATTGAAATTATTGTTGAATTGAGGCTTTTCATTAGCAGGGACATTATTATTCCTATCAGCAGGTGCTTTCAAGTCTTTCAATGCATTCAACATCTTATCCAACTTGTCTTCCTCTTGCTTCTTATTTCCAACATTTCTTTCATTATCCCTTTTGTATTTTTTATCCCTAAACAACTTAGGATCATCTCTTTTGAAACCCAATTTCCCTGAAATTTTCATATTGTTTTCAATATTGACAGCAATCCTAAAAGGATCTTTGAGAGTTCTTGGTTCTTTGTCTCTCAACAAATATCCCATCTTTCCATCAAAGGAATTGAAGTATGTGGTCAAACAAACATTATCATCTAACCTCATAACTTGAAACAATTTATGCATACCTTTCTAAAATCTCATATTGAACTTAGTTGCAGATTCATTCTGATTTTTTCTTATAGTGTTGAATTCATTCAGCATGAAACTAGCATTATGTCTATCACCATATTGTTCTTTGATACATTTCTCAAAAGAATCCCAAGTGTCAATACATCGGTCAGGGAGTCTCTTGAACCAACCTCTGGCATCCTCCACCAAAGATTGAACAAATAATTTCATGACCACATCCTCATGCTCCACCTCATAATCATTTAGCATATCAACAAATAGCCTAAGTTGTTCCTCACAACTAACGGCATTGTTACCAGCAAACTTAGGTACCTTATCTCTTATATCAATAGGAAAAGCATTTGGGTAGCCAAGTATTCCATCAAAACCAATTTGCCTATAGCCTTCTAATTGCATAGGTTTTCTTTGAAAACTTGAACTAGTGTTCCCTTTAGGGTTAGTGCTTACATTTACATTTCCATCTACTTGTACATTTGATTGTTGTTTAGGGTCAATATTTATCTTGGCAGATGAAGAAGGAACTAGATTACTAGCAGTAACATTACCAAGTGAAACAACATTAGAAGTTGTAGATGGCATACCTATTTCTTTAGCAGGTGGGTCAAGATTTTTTAATGATGAGGCCTTCAAGAACTAGATCTTTCTTCTTCTTTTTTTGTAATGGAAGCTTCAATTTCAATCCTTTCTAGTTCTCTTGCTAGGTCATCATCCTCTTTTCTTCTTCTTTCCATCTCTGTATCCTTATTTGAAATGGGTGGTGGGACCTTTGGTATTGCCACTGGCTTGCTTATTTGGAGTCCCACCATCTTTTCCTTTCCTTTCTCTCCAATAGCAACAACAGGTCTAGTAATCTCATTCCCATCTTTATCCTTAGGCAGAGAAGTATAACTCTGAACCTGTCTAATCATAGGGCCCTCTTTATCAAATTCATGGTCTTACAGCAAATGTTCTTGCTCATTTCTCAAAGCATCAAGATCACCAAAAACATCACGCTGCAACGTTTTAGGAGCAGAAGAAAGCATCTTGTTTCTCTCCTTTGGGTCATTAATTTTTCTAAGTAGAGACTCTCTTTCTATCAATGCATTCACTTTCTCAGCCTCTCTTTCTTTTTGTAATCTCTTGTGTATGACATCCTGTTCTACCAATTGTAACCTTAGTGCACTCAGGTCATTTGGGTCTATCATAATATCCTTAGAACTTGATGACATATCCATATCAGTAGGATTTTGATATGGGAAATGGACCTGACTTGGTCCCATGGGTTGCTTTCTGAACATTTCCTCATTAGGATCTAAATTTGACCCAAAACCCATGTCTCTGGCTTGTACATTTTGTCTTGCAGGTAATGAACCCTTATCCTGAAGTATTGCCTCTGGGGTATCATAGAATTTGTCTTCAGAGTGGCCACTATCAGACCTTGAGCTTTTATATTATGAGTCTTCCTCATTAGAAGATGTATGTGGTGCTTTGTTTCTAGCATTACTTTGTTCTCTCATGGGAACACTCGTAGATTCTCCATTTCTCCTGATCCAACTTTTCTTTTCTTCTCTAGGTAACTGTTCCAAAGTAACCTCCAAATTCTTCTTGACAAAAGACCTAGTATTCCTTCTTTTGTCCATGGTCTACAATCTATAACACTGGTTCTAACCCTTTGAGTCACCACCCACCAAATATAGGAAACCTTTCAATTTTTTCAAGAAAACAACTAAGTACAACAAGAGAAACAAAAAAGTCCACTAATAACTTTTATCTTTAGACTCTCCCCAGTGGAGTCGCCATTCTGTTGGTGACTCAAATGGGAAAACTTATTTGAAACTTGATATAGTAATGAAACGCCAGATATTTTGATTTCTTTAACAAGATTTTGTTATCTATTCCCCAATAGAGTCACCATTCTATTGGTACCCTTTCTCTTTCTACTTGTAGCTTTACACTATGATTGAAAAATTAATGTCACTGACTCTATCACCACTCCAAAGTCTACAAGGAAAAGGGCCAATTGACAAGGATCAAAGAGATCCTCCTACACTTTGAGCCTAGATGCTCAGGCCGATGTACCTTTGACTCACTTCTTCAAAGGAGTCACAAAATATTATACAAATATACCCTTTACAAATTGATTTTATCATTTCATCATTTATATTTGTTTGTGATTGATGATGACAGACTACTTCCAAAAGATATACTAGTGTCTTCTCCTAGGGCATAGAGTCATAAACAATATCCATCAACTGAAGCCTTAACTTGAATATAATCAAATCCAGAATAAGTGCTTTGCCTATTATTCCTCTCACTCACATACCTGGACATCAAATTCCTATTTCACCCTGAATTCTCTGATATTATCTTTAAGGATTTAATCTTGACTTTGGCAAGAACTCAAAGACAAGCTCACAATATACTTTGTATACCATATACTAACTTACTTTGTAACATTAGCACATAAGAACTCAAGATCAAGACAAGAAGACATACACAAATATGAGACTGGTATCCAAGTGTATTCTCATTAAAATTTGCAGAATCAATACATTGCAAGACAAAAAAATACTCAAGAAACAATACTAAGTCCAATCCCTCTCTTCATTTTTTTAGATTAATCATCAACAACCAACAAAAATAAAAAATAGACACAATATATACCACTAGTCATCTTGGAGTCCCAAAAATTAGGATGCAACAAGCTACGAATGACTATGCCAAAATTAGGGTTTGTAACCACTCCACCAACCAGATTTAATTAGGAAATCAATGCATGAATGGAAAAATCAAGTGACCTCGAGAGATCAGATCCAAGAATGATCTTCATTTATAATAGTTCTCAGAGAAATGTATCGAAGATCATGAATTCACTATGCTTATCAGTTTGATCATTCACCTGCAACATACCTCGAGCAACTACCTCATCAACTCTTTATGGTAAAGACCCTCTGCAATCAATCATCACACTCTCTGGACCACTCTTTGATAGTTGACAAAATCAAATCTAGCAAATCAGCCACCTAAGCATTGAATACTAGTCCTTAGTCGCTAAAACCCTTGATAATTTTCAAATCTAGAAGAAACGGTTACTTGAATGGTGTGAGATAGCTGATCAACAGCCAGTATTCAAATCTATTTTATCTTTATATCATGACCGTCAGATCATCTCATTTTTCCTGGGCTCATAGCTTAACTCTTAATAGGAATCCTAGTTTACATTTCACCCCAGTCGCAAGATCACTAGACATTTTATTTAACCTTAGTTATACTTAGCGATTCAATGACTGTAGTCTCATAATCTCGCAGTTACCTCTTAACTGCTACATTTTCCTGAGATCACGTGACTAAAGAAATTCTAAGTTATGAGACAAAATTACTAACTACATCATCATCATGAGATTACCCAACTTGGAGATTTAGTGACTATCAAGGAGTCTCCCAATCGCTCAATCACTTTGACTTTTCAAATTTCCTTCAGAGATCTCGTGACTGCCATCGATCTTCTTCATTCCTTCATCCTACGGTTCACATTAAGTTGCAAGAGATTTTTTGACTTAACTGTTTGATTCAGTGACCAAGAGATGACCACGTCACTGAATCACTAGAGGTTTACTCCTTAACCTCTAGAAACTTGAGATTCCAAGACCACACAATTGCTAGATAGCTGAATCAAAAACTTAACCATTGTGGCAAACATGATGTTAACCCTTGTTAACCCAGCACTATCTAGAGACTTGGCAACAATGAGTTTCACTGAATCTCATAACCTTTTCATTAACTAGTGTTAAGTCCTAAGAACATGTGACTGAGACAAATCTCCAAGTCACAGAAAGATTTCTTAACCTTGAGTTAGATTCAGAGACTAGATATTGACCGTTGATCTTCAATTCTATCTTGTGGCCATCGACAGTTCTCACTCAATCTCAAAATGTTAGATAACTTAACTGTTATATCACAAGATTGGGTGACTGAAGGGAGTTATGACCACCCACCAAGTCGCTGACCATTTAATACTTAACTGCTAAATTTAGGAGACAGTGCGACAACCATTAGTCATTGAATCATTGAATCCTTATACACTCCGAGCACGTTGACATTCTGCCACATTGCTGCCCGGAAACCAATACAAATCTAACACCTCAACATCATTAGACTACATCTCCACCTATACCATTCCTTCTGATATGGGCCTACCATCATGAGATTTAGTGACTAACCGAGAGGAAAAAGCGCACATGCTTTTAAGAAGACTTAAGTGGCCTGAAAAAGTAATGAAGGAATAAAACATAGCCAAGATAGTTTAGGGTTTTTCCCTTTAATGGCTAGAAATTTGAATTAAAAACCTAGGGTTTAAGGCTAGAGATAGAGAAAAATATGCTGAGACCAAGGAAAATTCATATAGGTGCTAACAGCTCTCATGAGGATCTTGGAAGATCAAAGAGAGAAGACTAACTAAAAAGGAAATGTCAAGATTACTATGTGTAAAGTAAAATAGGTTGCCAACTAATTGCCTATACAAGGTAGAGTCAACTGATGGAGTAGTACAGTTGGTAGACAACATAAAACCTAATTGAAAGGGAGTAGGGGATTTCTCGCAATCAGCCATTCCAAATCATTTTAGTAAATCAAGAGCATACTTTTGTTGAAAAATATAAATAGTAGTTGAAGAATGATGAATTTGAAGACCAAGGAAATGATGCAACAAACTAAGGTTAGCTATATCAAAATGCTTCATCAAGGCTCTTTTATTTTTCTCAATCATGACATAAGAAATTCTTGTGAGTATCAAGTCATCCACATAAGAACAAGAATGAGAAGATCCCTTGCATTCCTATAAATGTAAATTGTAGGATTAGAGTGACATATAGTGAATCTAGAAGAAATAAAAAAATTATCCATCTTCTCATAAAAATATCTAGGAGCTTTCTTGAGACCATATAATGAACATCAAATCCTACAAACATGTGAAGAATCATGTACAAAATGTAGAAATCAAGATCCATATAGATCTCCTCTTGAAGATTGCCATGGAGGAAATAACTCTTCACAAATCTGTTTGATACAATGAAAAAATATTTGATGCAACAATAGAAAGTACAAGAAAAATGGAATCCATCTTCGCAAAATGAGAAAAGGTCTTAGAATAGTCAATTCCTTCAACCTGAGAAAACCCCTAAGCCACTAGATGAGCCTTATATATATATATATATATATATATATATATATATATATATATATATATATATATATATATATATATATATATATATATATATATATATATATATATATATATATATATATATATATATATATATATATATATATATATATATATATATATATATATATATATATATATATATATATATATATATATATATATATATATATATATATATATATATATATATATATATATATATATATATATATATATATCCATAGAACCATCAATTGTAAATTTGGTACGATACACCCATTTGCATTGAACCAACTTTCTTCCCTTAGGAAGATGAACCAAATATGAAGTATGATTCTTCATAAGACAAGAATGCTTTGTATCTATAACACTATCCTATTCTAGTATCCCTGAAGCATATGGAAACTTTAGAGGATAAGTAGAGTCTACATGACTCAAAATAATGATACTCAAGAAGTTTGGGAATGAGTATAATGAGTGGTTGAGGGATCACCTACAAGAGAACCATCATCCTCAACAACTATTCAAGCCTATAAGGTTCTACTAGGTGTAGGTGGAGGAGAAGGAGAAGATGGATTAATCTTAACAACTAGATCAATACCATCATTAGGATAGATCATATTTTTAGAGGCTTCTCAAAACTTCATATTCTCTCTTTTGGAGAGGAGTTTTCTCCCATTGGGTTTTCTCCTTTTCTCCAGCTATGAGATATTGCATTGTAGTTATACATGGGAACCTAACATGGATTTATTTCTGGGACCCATAAAACATCTCTATTGCATTGTTGTACTCCCTAATTTGAACTTAAGGGGGGGGGGTGTTGGATTAAATAGTTGTTACTATTTACTCATTACTTAAGTTTACTAAGGTCACAAACATTAATTTTTTAGATGGATATTGTAGAGACACAATTGAACTCTACTTCCTCGAGGCTGAGATACTTGTCTCAACATTGAACTTTCCTCCTACCTTCTCTTTCTTGTTTAAGTAGAGTCTTTGTACCTTTGTATTAACCACATCCCAATATATTTTCTTGTGTTCATTATCTTTCTATTTTGGAGGATATCTATAGACTAGTTCCTAGGTATAGGATGATGTATCCTAATGGAGTCAACCAACTAAGTCATGTGTGGATTGTCTAGCTATTGAATTAGATCTAGTGTCCTTCTTTGTCTTTTGGTAATTTTACACATATGATATTGCTATAAAATTATTTGTACTTGCATTACATTATAAAGTGTCATAGGGGGTTATGTAGATCCTTTGTTTTCCAACAACAACTTTTTCAAAGTAAGAGTTCCTCCAAGACAATAGAAAAATATATGATATTCTTGCCTCATCTAAGTGTGTAGTTTGACCAAAATCTAAGGCTACTAGGTGTAGGATGAATATATTAACATGGAATCAGAACTAGTCTACAAAATTCTCTATAAGAGAGAAGTAATCAACACAAGATTGTATTGAAAATGAGGTGAATACAAAGGTACAAAGGCTATGGTTAATTAGGAAGGGAAAAAAATAGAAGAAAAGGATAGGGTTGAGACAAGTGTCTCAACTTAGATGAAGTATAGCTATAACATAACTCAACAATACCCTCTATGATATGTTAGAGTCCAAATATGACTAAACAATACCCATCTAACTCATTAATGAGGTTAATTAAGTAAACTTAAGTATGAAGTAAATAATAATAAATATTTACTCCAACAAAGTAAAATAGTGACTCACTCTCCACCTTCACTTCTCCAAGGAACTCATTTTTGGTAGAAAATTCATGATTCAAAAAAATCCTCTTCCAAGGGGTATTTATTTTAATTCAAAATTTATTTTACATCATTTTACTAAACATACAAGTTGGGGTCATGTCATAAGAAATCAAATCATTGGTTATGCCCTTTATAAAAGAGTGATCCAAATGCATTTGGACACGAAATCCAATAGCAAAGCACACAAATCTTGGATTACATGAGATTAAAAGAATGGGAAGGAAATAGTGATATTTTTTATCCTTACAATAAAAAAATGGTGCAAGAGATGAACATACACATATTGAATCCATGACATGGAAAAGAATGCTCTTAAAACTTAAAATTAGTTTCCAACTAATTTAATAAAAAATGATAATGTCTTAGATAAATGAATTTATAAATATAAAATATTGCCTCAAGATAATATATCTAGCTAGTGATTAGAGCTACAAAATAATAGTCAAGACTACAAAAAAGGTCTCAATATGTATAATTTATAGATCTCAAACATTATCATAACTAGTAATTGCAACTTGGTATGCAATTTGTACACCGAATAAATGTTAAGTTGCTTTTTTCTTCGATTTATATGTTTAGCTTTCTTGATATTAATTTTCTATTTTGTATGTCTATTATTTAACAATTTATTGTGTATTTATTATTTTATATATTAATTGAATTATATATTTCAAATTCAAAACGTAGATAATGTATTATAATTTATTTCATAGTATTATTGAAATTTATAATATATATAATCTTTAGTCTAGATTATTAATTCAAATTAACTAATTAATCAAATATAAAATTATAGATATTTTTAATCATTTAGATTAAATTTTACTAATATATTATAATTGTTTATGATTAATTATTAAACAAAAGTTAATTATATGTTGATATTAATTTAAGTTTATTTATTTAATTTAAAAGTGTAAATTATTATTTATATTATAATCAATATAAATATTTATATTTATATACAAATTACTATTTGAAATGATAATTTAACAAAAATGTTATCTAATAAATTTAAATTTTTTAATGATATAATAAAATTTTATTGATTCTTGATTCATTCAAAATTCTAATTAATATAAAAAATGATGCTTCAAACACATTAAAAAAATACTCCCTCTTTAATGTTGACTATAATTTCTAGTTTGAAATTATCATAATATGTAAATTTTGAATGTAATTAATATTTATACATTTAAATATATTTTTGGTAACACATAGGAATATTTATAATCGACTTACAATAATTAATTAAAAATATAAGTTAATTTAGTTATAATATAATTTCTAAGGAATATTGTTTAAATATCAATAGTATTTAGTTGTTAAAATTATTTCATTTTACAGAGATAATAATATTTGTAAATTCTTTTAAAATTAAATTATTGAGAAATGAAGAGAAGTTAGTTTGCCAAATTTATTTGATTGATTGTAAATAAGCGAAGTTAGTTAAAGGGAAATTAATTTTGATTAACATGGATGATAATGTTTTCAAATTTCAAAAGCCTCATTGGTTTTGTAAGTTCTTATGAACCACTACTCATGAAACATGGATGTCTCATTTAAAAATTGGAGTTAAATGATAGTAGTCTTTCTGAACAAGATGTTTTGGGTAGTGGTAAATTTTTATTAATAAATTATTTGAATAAAACCTAATTATAACAAATATTATTCTTAGAGATCCATCCCTGGCATTATTGCTATTAATGGCACCTAGAGATCTATTAGATTTGGTAGTATGAAGCTCATCTCCCAATATTTCACCCAAGGCCATCTTTTTAAGCATAATCTTTCCTCGAAATGGCGACACAAAAACAAGGAGTTTTTTATGATCTACCAAGAAGCTCGGCTCTTAGCTTCTCAGGATATCTTGGCACAGGGGAGGTAGAGCATTGAAATGGGAGGCAACACTCTTCACATAGAACCTGACAAGATCGATAAGGCTTTCACCTTGGATGCTTTGGTGACCCACTACTGCAAGGAAAGTGGCATATGGGGTTTTATGGAGTGCATGAAAGGTGGGCATGATGAGCGGATTTCCAAACAATTCATCTCATCTTGGAACAATAGGAGTGTCTCGGTTGGTGGCATCCACTTTCAGATTAATGAAGAGGTCATTGTGAAGGCAACGAGCCTCTCTATGGAGGGGAGGAAAAACAAAAAGACCAGTCAGACTCCCAACCCTACCAGCCGCAAATAGTTTTTCAAGGAGGGCGAGAACCCGGTGAAAAAGCAAGGGGGTTTTAATAGGGAAGAGTTGTCAGACTTTTGGTCAAAGATTTTCCTCATTGTGATGAAGTATTTTATGCTGGAAGGTAAGCTCACTGTGTTCTAATACTACCACTTACTGTTCTTGAATCATATTAGAAATAAGAATTTAATTTCCATACCCTTCTATCTTCTCCATTCCATAGAAAGTAATATGTTGGATATTAAGGAGAACCCTGATAAATCAATCCCTATCCTCCATCAGGGCCTCCTTCTCTGCATTTACCACTTCCACTAGGCTATTTGCCTACCGCCCCAACCCCCCCTCTTCCCTGATTATCCAAGAGATGACCCAGGAGGAGTCCTCGACCAAAACTAATGATCGGGCACTCATTCCACCTCCCAGTCCATCCAGGTTATCCAGGATTATGAGTCGGGGGCTAAAGAGGTTAAAACCTGCAAAAAATGTGTTAAAAACCCTTTCAATAGGAAGGAGGGTTAGGAGGAGTCTCATGTCTCTGAATCTAAGGAGAATAAAGATCGGAGGGAAAATGACAGTACTTCTGAGACTGATTGAAGGCCCAAAAAATAGAGAATGATGGAGAGCCAAGTTGATCTGGAGGTTGATTTAAGTGGCTTCGGTCGCCGAAGGTCTAATAGAATTGTGAAGGAACAATGTAAAACCAGAATGATGGAAGCGGCCTCTAGAGAGTAGTCGCTATCTGAAAATGACTTTCACACCATTGAGTCCATGAAGGGGTCCTCAAATGATCACATGAGTCCTATTAGGACTGGTAACACTCCCCCTCCCAACCTTTAACAAACCATGGAAATCCCCCGTAACCCTACCCCGCCCCTGAGTCCTCTTCATGATCCCCAGGATAAGCCCCCCACCCCTGAGTACAATACCAGGGTTATGGCTGACAAAAACAAATTTAAAGGCACTCTCAAGATGAGGTTCTCTGATATAGACAAGGAGATTGCAAACATCAAAAAAAATATGCAGGAACTGAAGCACCACTGCATGATGACTAACAAATTTGTTGTGAAGGTCATGCATGCTTCGACTATGACTCTCTGTAATGTACAGGAAAAGCTGGCAGGAGGCAGTTTGGAAGCAGATGAGGATAATAAGGATCTTTTCCTATTCTTGCGGGAGGAATGGGCTAGGACCCTGATGTATAAACATCTGGGTGGAAAGAACTAGTTGCTGGTGGTCATGAGTTGTTTATTTTTGACTGGGCATGGCCCTCGGTTACCCTATTTTGTGTTTGGGGTTAAAGTTATTTTATCTAGCTTTTGATACAGCCCTGCATGGCTTATGACTATTATTTTAACTACTACTCTTTGTTTTAAGTACTCTGGTTTAATCCTTTTGATTAGTACTTTGATTTATATTTTTGATAGGGGTAGATTAGACTTGGTGACTCTATTGTTAAACTATTTGTATCTTCTTTGACTACTGCCATTAATGTGCTATTAATGTGCTTCTAGTCCCTTTGTTCCACAGGCCAGCACCCTCTTGCTACTTTTTCTATCAAAAAAAATATTATTCTTTAAATAAAAAAAATAAAGTTCATAAATTTAAAATTTAACTATAGTATATTTTCTAATAGTTAATTTTTTTTCTAATAATCAATTGTTACTTAATGTTAAATTGAATTAAAAATTTACAAATTTAAATTTAAAATATTGATAAATTTATAACATTATAAAAATTAGAAAAAAATTGAATGTATTGAATACAAATTTTTAATTAAATAAATTTTTTATTTGATTTATAATAATTTAAGAATTTAAAGAGAAAATAATATTTAATAAATATTTATAATACTTGATTTTATTAAATTAATTAATAAATATAAGTCACATAAATTTATAATCTAAAAATATATATAATATATTTTAAAAAATAATAATAATAATTAAATTATAATACATTATCTATATTTTAAAGAAAAAATGTAATATATTTCAGAAAATAAGTATAAAAATTAAATTATAATATATTTTAAATTATGTAATATATTTCAGAGTTTGCACCCTTTCCCTTCTCTTTTCGAAGAGAGCATCAACGATCTTATTTTTCCGATGAAAGTTATTTTCTTTACTAAATCTACATTTCAAAAATCACACCTATTCCCTACAAAATCCGATGAGAGGACTCTCTGCGGCCTTCATGTCAACCTTTTTGTTAATAGAGTGCTTAGCGGAATTCACACTCCTAGACTACGATTCCCAATTGGAATTTGTATTCAAGGAGGACAATTCCTGAAATTCCGCCTTAGTTGTGGAAGGAATATATAAACTTATGAATGATATTTTAATAGTTTGTTAATTTAATTAAACTTATGTAGGCATCTGTTCTACTGCACAGCCGTGCATGTCGGGAGTTGTAGTACGTCATTTCAGGGAATTCTCATCTCTGTGATGCTAGCCAACTTTTCACATGCATGTCAGTTCATGAAATTAATGTTTCATTTTTTCTTTGCATTTAGCTCCTACAACCCCCACCTCCACGTTGGCCACCATCACTGTCAAGGAATCATTCCATTATAAATGGTTGAAAAAGAGGGCAGTTTCTTGGTGCTAAAATGAGATGCTAAAAACAAGTGAAAATTTCACCATTCGAGAGCCCCAATAACACAAAGCCAAGTTTTTCTCTTGTTGTGGCAGAGAACCCAGATTTTAAAATCATCATCGTCCACAGCTATCAATCCTACTGCATCGGCATTCTTCACAAGCGTTGCTTTTTCTATCAAATTGGTTTGCGAAGTGCACATCACAACTTTACCTTTGAAAATGTGTGCATCGAGACCTTGGTCACTGCAATAATTGAAGACCAGAGGCAGATTTTTAATCCCAGGTCCTCTATAAAGTGAGGAGCCTTTGAATAGCTCCCCATTGCTGAGCTTCAGAGGAGACACAAATTCTCTGTCTATAGTGTTGTCACCCACAGTAGTCATACACGACACCATATTTGCAAGAGAAGATGAGAAAGGCCCAGAGTTACCAACAGAGGCCGAAACATATACACCCTTCTCTATGGCCCTGAACGATGCCAGCGTAGTGTGGTCCATGTAAAATGGATTCTCAAAATCACTGCCAAATGCCCCTACTGTAATTGCAGAAATTGCTTTGAGTGTGGTTTCCATGCCCCTTTGCCCCGGGTTGGAGTCGTCAACAAACCATACCATTTCCTAAGTGACGTGTAGATTGAATCTGGTAAGCATAAAAGGCAGCCATGTCGCCACCCCCAACCACTCATTCTTTTAAAACAAATATCACAAATGAAAGCATCCACTACAACAATTTTGAAAACCCTGTCACTTCTAATGAATTCGTCAGTGCCTGTCACTTCTAATGAATTCGTCAGCCTGCATAAAGTAAAATGGACAGAAAAAAAGAAATGAAGCAATGCGTGTCTCATAAACCATGAATCTAACTCTGGTTGCTAGTGAGTTAATTAATAGCTTTGCATCGCTTCACACTACGAAAATTTTACAAATTCAAGTTTTTTCAAGCACTGCGGATGATTCTGATCACTTCAATCATCTTGCATGCATACACCATGCTAGATGGTCATCGATCATTTAACCCAGGCCGATGCATTTTATATAAGAAATGCCTTTGGTGTAAAAATCAACTAGATTATATATGATGAAGGAGAAAGTGCTAGTGAGGAGAAGTGGAGGTGATTAAACATGTTAGTGCTAATATAGTCATTGATGAGTTAGGAAATTATACAAGTGTGAACTTATAGAAAGATATGGGGATGAAGGATATAAAGAAAATATTTTAAGCCTAAATTAAGGTGGTTAGAAGTAACGAAACTATATGGAAAAAAATAAGAAAACCTTGCATAGAAGAGAGGAAATAATTAAAGGTTGAGAGAAAGAAACAACAAAAATATATTAAAGGAATTATTTTTACGAAAAAGTGTAGAGGTGATGTGGGAAACATACAAGTGTTAAATTTTCCTAGTGTAAGTGTTTGAGACTCATGTGGAAGGATGGAAATTATTTAGAGACTATAAATTATCTGATGAAGCCATGGCCATTTTCTTCAAACAAGGAAAAAGGGATAAGATTTTAAAATTGATAAATAGGGACTACAACCATGCCACTACTATACCACTTTGGATTGAGAAATCAGAGGCTATTATGGAATATGCCACTTTTGATGATCGTTTCTATTGTCTTTTTAGATATCACTTTTGATGATCATTTCTATAGTATTTTTAGTTATCACTTTGTGATTTTGAACTATTTTTTATATGATAAATGTATCTCTTTCTCATTTTATCCTTTTTCTTCCCTCTATCATGACTTTAAATTTCATTAAAAAAACCATTCTATATTGGTTCAACATGAGGGTTTGATCCTCCTTATAATGGAGCATGCCAAATCCCTCTCTATTTATTAAAACTTGATAATGCCCCACCAAGTAACCCAGGAGAAATTAACAGAAACATGTTACTATGTTTACTGAATAATTTTTTCTTAAGAATTTATGATAAATAATGAATAATGATGTGGAAGTAATATAACATAAGACAATACATACTCATAAATGTAACTCATGTACAAATTATAAGTCCCAAGGATTCCATGATGTATAATTATATATAAGTTAACTAATCTACTAAGAACAGCCTATAATATAATCACTTGATGAATCCTACACTCATTTTAAAATCAAAATTGAAGTATTCCCAATCCCTTACTTAATCATAATGAAAACAACACAAATCATAAAGTACTCTAACATATTGATTTCAATTGAAAAATAAGATATGTCCATTACATCAATTTAATCAAACGTACATACAATTCAAGATACATACTGATACATCATAGTCTTCAAGCTAATACATCTTCCTCTACACATTTCGTAGGGATAACAATAATACAATACAAATACCTATTTATATCTATAATTAATTTCACTAACCAGTACATAAAATATAATATAATAAATACCTCTTATGATGAAAATAAAAAAGTTTCTAAGCAATGAACATGAAGATAGAAGAAGCATCAATGATCATCCAAGCACAAAGTCATGAATGTTGGATCTCAATGGTAATAGAATCACTACCAGCTAACCATGTGGAACCAAGAAGTCCACTCCCACCATGCTGAGGAGATAACACCAAGTCTTGAACTCAAGGAAACATCCATAATAAGAAAAACTAATCTCAAGGTACACTAGATAAAATGGTAGTAAAGGCTATAAGGTTATCACAATCATAATGACACAAATCAGGTTTACCAAATGCAATGTAGGAACATAGGACACATATAGGGAAGTGTCATCACATATGTCTAACCCTTGGACTTCATCCTAGTATCCTTTGCGGACCTTGAAACCCAAGTGACCATATGCAGTATCACTAAACCTCTCATATATAAAAGGTTTTTAACTAGGCTAGAACACATGCCACACTAGGCAAAAAGCATCACATCCTAGCTTGTACTAGTTTGTATAGTCTAACATGTTGGACTAGGAAACCTAATCGGGGACTCTACAGTTACAAGGAAAAAATAAAGAGTTTGATGAGATTGGTAAGGAGGAGTTGATATGATCTTGACAAAATGTGTCATTAATTGAATCAATACTAGGATTTGATTACCTCCACACCCCTGCAAGACTCACCGCTTCTTTAGTAGGTAAGGTACACTTGGAAGGATAAAAGAGAACTTGAGAAGATAGGGAACACTTCACCATTGATAGATCACCTAGGAGTTGGAGAGTAGTTTACTCTATTTGAGGACATTAAAGAAGTTCTTAGGATACAAGGAGACACCTTGTTAAACCCCTAACCAAGGAATTGGGAAATTGGAGAGTTGGGAATCTAAGTGATCCTGACAAGAGTATAATTGCACCTAGTGTGATCCTATCAGAGGTTCATAACAAACATGATATAAAAAAAACTTATCAAAATACAAGGTCAACAAAACCAAACATTATGGTTAAGCTACTCTGGTTCGTTATTTTTGAAAAGGACCTTTAAGTTTGATTTTGATAGAGGCAGACTTGACACTTTTTTTCTGCTAACTTTTTGTTGATTAGTTGTTGTTTGACTAGTTCTATTAATATATTTTGAATGTTCTTCTAGTCTTTCTATACCATAGGCCAGTACCCTCTTTCTGCTTTTTCTATAAAACACAAAACCAAACATTCAGAATAGCCACTACAAAAATTCAAAAAGGTAAAACCCAAGTGGGGAAAATGCCAAGTTAACCATTAAACTATAAAAATAGTGTATTGATTTCAATTCTAAATCAAGTGTGACCAATGTCACAGAATAGGTATTGAAAAGAGAGTTTGGTGACTAGTCCATTTATAAGAAATTTCAAAAAATTTGATGCTATCCCACACGCAATACAAACAATTCATCAATAACCAAAATAAATGTATAAATCATAACACATTTCACATAACAAGGTGACTGGTGTCATTTACACTCAAAGATGTAATCATTTTATGATGTCCAGGGATCCAATATACCAGACAAGCTAGAGAGTGTACCCAAATAACATTGACAACTAAAGAATTTATGCTTTTCTACAATTATCTTTTATGTAATCATATACAAATGTATAGATACTCAATTCTTCCAAAATACTACAATTAGATTATAAGTTACAATGGTTCGTATATGAATGCAACACCCAATAAAATTGAGGACTTAGGTCCTTCACCTAATTGGCCTACTATGATGAAAATCACATCTAATCCCATAAATGCACATCTCATAATAAATGATACATTATTTATAATTAATGAAAAATGCATTTCAATGTAAATGAAGTTATTATTAATAATTTTTCTAATTTTGAAATCAATCATATACTTTCAAATCTAATTGCAACACTCACACAATATAGTATGCAATACTCAAATAGGATCCAATTAATAACATACAAGTCTAGTTATCAAACAAACAATAATATCATGTCACTAGGGACACATAAATAGGGTCACTCAAGGAACATACAATGCTTAAAGAGATATGGGTCATCAATAAGGAGATCCTCAAACTAGGAAACTCAACACCAAGAAGGATCATATAAATCCTAAACAACATCACTTATCAAGTATCATGCTAAGTCAAATGAGGTAACCTAACCGTGTTTCCAATCATTCATATGAATAAACGACACAAGGGCAACAAGAAGAAAGCTAACTCATCACTCACATAGATGATTACCAAATTCATGAGCATCAATGTGGGTAGAGATCCTAGTATTTTAATGCAGGCCCTAACAATGAATTGATC
This sequence comes from Chamaecyparis obtusa, assembly GCA_027943335.1. Taxonomy (NCBI): domain Eukaryota; kingdom Viridiplantae; phylum Streptophyta; class Pinopsida; order Cupressales; family Cupressaceae; genus Chamaecyparis; species Chamaecyparis obtusa. The sequence goes on from BSBK01006497.1 coordinate 368,073, forward strand.
TTCAGTAGGTATTTAACCTTTGACAATCAATAGACAAAGTGATAACTCAAAGAAGCTTAAGAGAAAGAAACAACATAAATTTTTATTTGCAATATAATAATTCTCAAGCACAAATGAGTTATGTGTCTATATTTTTATTTCAAGTTAAATAACTAGACACCTAATGGGCGTAAAAATCCCCAAAGTTCCCATTGTCGAGACTCAGGCTCTGATACCAAGTGTAATGCCCCATCGGGGAACCCAGGAGATATTAAACTAAAACTTGTTAGTAAATTTACTAATAATTTTTTTATAAGAGTTTACAATCAATAATGAATAAAAATGTAGAATAAATATAACATAAGACAATACATACTCATAAATGTAACTAATTTACAAATTACAAGTCTCAAGGGTTCCATGACGTATAATTACATATAAGTTAACTAATCTACTAAGAACGACCTATAATATAATCTTATGATGAATCTTACACTCATTTTAAAACCCAAAATGAAATATTCCTAGTTTTGTACTTAATCATAATAAAAAGAAAAAAAATCATAAAGTACACTAACATATTCATTCCAACCGAATAATAAGATACACACACTACATCAATGTAATCAAAGGTACATACAACAAGATACACACTTAAAGATAATACATCTTCCTCTACACATGTCCCAGGGAAAGCAATAATACAATACAAATACCTATATATCTCTAGAATTAGTGTCACTAGCCAATACATAAAATGGAATACAAGATATACATATCATAATTGAAATTGGAAAGTCTCTAAGAAATAAACAAGGAGATAGAAGCAGCATCAAGGATCATCCAAGCACAAAGTCATGAACATCGGATCCCAATGGTAATAGAATCTATTAGAATTTAATCTTTCCTTGGTAAATATGTAAGGATAAACCAAGATATCCTATTGTATTCGTCCTCTAGTCCAAGTGGGAGGACATGTCATATTTTTAATTTCCTTTATTAAGAAAAATAGATATTCCTTCTTAGGAGGAATCCTACACTTGTCTCACACACTAGTGAAATGTGGCATACACAAAAATGGGAGTTACAATGTAACTCCTTTCTCACATCTCTATTAAGAGATGTCTCTCCTTCTCTCATCTCATGAGATTCTTCTTCTTGATTATCATTGTATGAGCTTCTCTCTCTCTCTCTCTCTCTCTCTCTCTCTCATTCTTAGGTATTTTTTGCCACATTCATTATATCATGGGGGTTTTTTTTATACTTTTCCCCTTTCAAAATCTTGTCTCCTCTATTTTTTAGATTTTTGGTGAATGCTCCTAGTTTTTGCATTAATTCATGGTAAATCTTCTTACTCCTATCTAATTGTATTAAATAATTTCCTACAACGCTATATTTTGTTATTATTATTTTAACATGGTATCAGAGCAGGTTGGTTTAATCCATTATTGAGTGTACAGGTGAAGGAGCTACCATATCTTGGAGCACTCCAATATCCGAGACTCTTGAGAGAGTTTATTGCTAGTATATATTTGAAGGATATTTTGGTTGTGAAGAAGAAAACTCTTTTTTGTTATCTAACTTTTTTTGCAGGTTTTTCTTCATTATTTGCTTGCAATCTAACATATTTTTTTTAGATCTTAGATTTGATGGCTTGCCACTAGATCTAAGTCCATTTATTCTTCTTTTCAAGTTTTTCTTTAAATCTGTTTCTAACATTTCTTGTAGGATTCAAATATCTTCATATTCAATTTTTTAATCCTTGTGCATGCAAACAATTCTATTTTCTTTGCAGGTGTATCCCCTTATTTTATTTTTGTTAATCTAATCTCTTTTCTTTGCAGGCATATTCTCTATGATATCTGTAGTTTCTATTTCCTTTTTATATCTCCATCTACTGTTTATTATTTCATTTATCTTGTTGCAGCTCTCTTTTTTAATAATAATAATAATAATAATAATAATAATAATAATAATAATAATAATAATAATAATAATAATAATAATAATAATAATAATAATAACGTCCAAACTCATACACAGTCATTTTGCATTCATTTTTATGGATAAATAAGAGTGAATCTAGAAAATATGTGATCTGGGTTTTGTGCAAAATCCTCCAATTTAGCCATCACGCTAGCAGTTTTCTAAAATTTCCCCTTATTTGAGAATAATGCAAGGTTCTTTATAGACATTTTTTACAAATTCATCTTAATGTTGCATTTTTTTTATATAAGTTCAAACTTTATTTATTTTCGCCCCTTTTTCCGTTGCACAACCTTCATAAAAGATAATAAATTAGTTTTATTTGTCAATCTATAAAATATATTAATAAAGCTATCTCTTTTTTCAAACTGTGATCATTTTGTGTCTTGCTTGCTGCTGAGCCTTCTCTGAAATATAAACTAATACTTTTGTTTAAATCATACTATTTCTATACATTCATAGCATTCTTCACCTCATTCCTTGGCACAAAATTTAACTCATTTTTGTTGTTTTAATAGCTCTCATCTCATCTAATTTACTTTTCTTTACTTTTGTTGTTGTCTTTCTTGTTTTGTGTGCATCCTTTACTTCTTCTAAGCAGCTCTTCATAACTGCAGCCTCCTCCCTTACGTGAGCTGGAGATTCAATCTTGTTGCCTTCTTAGCATTGTCAATCATTCCATTTCTAACTTTTGACTATATTTTTTAACTTTACCTTAGCTGCTACTACTACGTGATTCTCTTTTACTAGCTTGTGTGCATCTTTCCTCTTGTTGCATAAGACTCTCTCTTTGCATTTGTTTTGTTTAATCTTGACACCACCATTTTGTTCTCCTAAAGTAGCTTGATTTGTTTCCTCACATCTTCCTTGCATGGTTTTGTATTGATGTTTTGGATACAATTTGTGATTTAATATTGCTATTTTAAAATCAAGTATATGCAGGCAAGGTCAGGTTTATATTGGCAGAATGATTTACATCTTTGCGAGAGCCTCTTTTTTGGCTGCATTTTAGCATATTCCTCTGCATTTCTCTGCAGTTTGTTTCATTAAATCTAATGTTAGCATAACTATTCTTGGTCTCTATCTCTGTTTTGTTGATTCCTCTGCCTTAATTCAGTCTTTTGCTATTTAGAGCTTTGTATTTAAGTCTATTTTGACCGCTTGGAATATATCTTAGTGAAAAATCAAGTTGAATTAGCATTAATAAATTATGCATTAGCTGAAATTATGAATGTAATAGTGTAAGTTTAAGTTTTATATATCCTTTAGTGCACATTACGTAGATGTTTGACTTTCATTATTGTTTTAATAGTCCTTCAAAACTGGAGTTTTATACCAGAGGACATTGGCATTTGGTACAAACTTTATTAATTAACTTAGATTTGACTAATTTTATTAAGTTACATTGTTTTTTTATTATCTTAATTACATTATTTTTTTATAATAGTTTTCTTACATTGTTAGATTAATTATTTTTTAACCAAAAAAAATAATATATCCATTTTCATTACTTTGTGTTTAAAATCTCATTTAATTTTTATATTGTTAGTTTAAATATAACCAAAAAAAAACATTTTATCATTAATCTAGTTTAATCTTTTTAATAAGTAACAATTAAAATCTATTGTTATATATTATTTTTTAAATTCACATTGTTTCATTATAAGAATGTTTAAATTGTTGATTAGTTCATTTACATTGTTTTTAATTCGTCCTTCATTCACTTATACACTATTTTATTATTTCTTCTTCATTTCAATTCTCAATTCAAATTGTTAATTTTGTTAAATTTTAATAATTCAATTTTGTTTATTATCATCAAAACCATTTTAGTCTATATTTAATAAAAGCATTTGATTTTTTAACTCTATCTATTTGCATAACAAATCAAAATTAGTTGTTTAACATTGTTCCTTTTAACTATTTATTCTATATCTCACTCTTATATTTTTTATTATCTATTCTAGCTCATTTTTTTAGCATTTAATAAACTTTTAAATTTTTTATAAATCTCAATCTGTAATTGTAATTTTGTTATCATTATCTTACTACTTTCATCATGTCTACATCAATGCCAAAATTTAAACTCACTAATTTCAATTATACTGTTTGGAGGCCACACATGTCTGGTTTTCTAAAATCTCAACACCTTTTGGATATTGTGTTTTCACCAAATTTGAAGCCGACATCCACCACTCCTTAGGCTAACCAGGATTCTTAGCGGTTGAAAGATGATGAAGCGTTTGGTCTAATTGGATTCTCTTTAAATCCAAATTTATATCATCTTATCTCAGATTGTACTGCGGCTCATCAGGCATGGCATGTCTTGGAGAACACATTTCAAACTTATGAGAAACTTGTTCCCCTTATTAATCAAGCTAATCAAATCTCTACTCCACACTGTGACATTATAGATAACATGTTACAAGTTGATAATGTTTCTTATACTTATTCTTCTTTAGAACAAGAAGATGCAATTATTGATACTCCTAATGATTTTGTTCCTTCTAGTAGTAGCAATGATGATGATGTTGATGGTAATAATCTGTTTACTCCTCTTTGCTCTCATGTTGATGATATGTTTGACCAAGAAGAGGAAATTATATCTACTTTTCTTAATGATACTTTGCAAGATATGTTTATTACTCAAGATGAAATTCATGATGATAGTACTAATCCTATGATTGTTGTGGAGGTTAATGATAATGATGCTTCATATTATGATAAATAGACTATAGATTTGGTTTATGCAACTGAAGATTGCACTTATGATTCTATGACCCATGTTTCACAATATGATTTTTTTCAAAGTGTTACTGATTCAGCACTAGGTGATCCCAATGATGGGCACTCTACTAGTGTTTTTTGCCTTATTGCAAGCTCAAGTATTGATTATGCTCCACCTCTTTTTTTAAATGGAAATGAATATACAAAATGCATAAATGCATCTCAAGAATCTCAATGGTCTCTTAAAGATTTGGGCTCTCCTACTCACTTTGCCAAAATTCCTATGTACCATTCAAGCTCCAAAGCACAAGTTGATGACATGCAAGATGATCAAGCCAAAGACATCCTAGTGAAGACTCTTTCCAAAGAAAAATCTCAAATTAATTGTAAACACTTGGGTTTGATACCTATTGATGTAATTACCTCAAGTAAAGATTAAAGGGGGGTGTTAGAATTTAATCTTTCCTTGGTAAATATGTAAGGATAAACCAAGGTATCCTATTGTATTCATCCTCTAGTCCAAGTGGGAGGACATGTCATATTTGTAATTTTTTTTATTAAGGAAAATAGATATTCCTCCTTATGAGGAATCCTACACTTGTCTCACACACTAGTGAAATGTGGCATACACAGAAATGGGAGTTACAATGTAACTCCTTCTCTCATCTCATGAGATTCTTCTTCTTGATTATCATTGTATGAGCTTTTCTCTCACTCACTCTCTCTCTCTCATTCTTAGGCATTTTTTGCCACTTTCATTATATCACGGGGGTTTTTTTATGCATTTCCCCCTTCAAAATCTTGTCTCCTTTGTTTCTTAGATTTTTGGTGAATACTCCTAGTTTTTGCATTAATTCATGGTAAATCTTCTTACTCCTATCTCATTGGATTAAACAATTTCCTGCAACTCTATATTTTGTTATTATTATTTTAACAAAATCACTACCACTTGGCCATGTGGAATCAAAAAGTACACTCCTACTATGCTGAGGAGATGGCACCAGGCCTCACTCAAGGAATACTCCATAAAAAGAAAAACTAATGCCAAGGTACACTAAATAAAATGGTAGTAAAGGATATAAGGTTATCAAGTATAAATGATCATGGCATAAATCAGGTTATCAAATGCAATGTAGGAACCTAGGACATATATAAGGAAGTTTCATCACATATGTCTAATCCTTGAAATTCATCGTGGAAGTTTCTCTAGACCCTAGGGCCCAAGTGACCATATGTGGTATTAGTAAACCTCACATACAAACAAGGTTACTAACTATGCTATATAACACACACCACACTGGGAAGACAACATCATCTCACACATCCTCGCACATGCTAGTGCTCAAGGCATGGTGACATACATAATTATCTTATTAATGTTTTCTCTCTATAAATTTATTAATTTACCACTTTATTAAGTTACTTACAATGAGTGATCCTAGCAGCCACTTGTGGGACCTGACACTCATTGCAAGCCACTTCCCATCTACGCTCCTAGATAACCTACCCTAATGTTCCCAGTGAAAGAACCAAATAGAAAGAAAATCAAAACCATAAAAGACTTACATAGATTCGAAAACCATGAATTTCATCAAAGATAAGTGTTGGAGCATAATAAATAATATCTCATCCTATACAAGGATCCAAACTATCCATCCCATAATAGGAATATTAATGAATCAAATAACAAACCACATGGTTACCATATCCCAAGATAAATCAATCCCAAGAACAAGTCATCAATGACTTCACTCTCCAACTTGGAGTAATAACATAACCCAAACCATCACTTAGATCATCGAATAGTCAAATAGAAGAAAAAAAGTCACCAAGTTAATTAATATTCAATACAATAATTTGTTTGTTACCTTCTATCACTAGTAGAATTTAGAAAATAAATGACTAGGTGACTAAAATTTTTAGTCACGTGACTAAAAATGATCAAATTATACATTTTTTTGCAATTCACAAGTATAAATGACCAAATAAATGAGTAATTTGGTCATCGCATAAAATCACAACTAAATAATTAGTGTGACAAATAAAAATGACTTAAAAAAATACTATTACTCCTCTAGTCTTTTTTCTTTCAAATTTGATCATAATCCATAGAGCTTAAGCCCCCTTCTTCGAAAACCTACCTAACTCGGCCATTTGGCTGCATAGGTAACTAGGTGCACCCAAAAGATACCTCAATCATGTAGAAAAGGGGAAAAAATCTCCTCTCCATAAAATCAAGCTCAACTCGTCTCAAACTCCAATTGTTAAATGATTACATATATGTTTATCTTTTTGCATTTAAGTTAACATTTATTTATGACTTATAAGATACCATCAACGATATATTAATTACAATTGTATATGCAAAAAATAAAATTATTATTATTTTAATTTCATTGCTATTAAAAATAATATTTATTGAATAATATAACATTAGTCACTTAATAAATATTAATTTAAATAATGTATTCATATCAAGTAATGAATGAAATATTACTCAATAAATATTACTCCAAATATAAATTAAATTTAAATAATAAATGTACTCCCACATATTGGGGTAAAAATTCCAAACAAATGCTTTACAAAAATAAAGGCACTAAATGCCTTTGGTCACTTTTAGGGATAGGAACCCTAACTCAAACCTTTAATCTCATTTGCATTTTGACCTTTCATCTTTTGCACTTTTCTCTGTTGTTGTGGCCATCATAGATGTTAGGATTTGACTGGAGTCTTTCTTGAATATTTTGAATGGACTTTTCTGAGATCATTCCTTGATACAGATCTAGTTTGTCTTTGCAGGTGAGTTCTCTTAACTCAGTAAGTTCCAGATGCTAAGAATGAACAAAAACTTCCCATGTTATCTCTTAACCCACACTCAAACCATTATGAACAGAAATACCAACTTCAAAGCTTATAATATTCAAAATAATTAGGGGAATCTATTGATATTATGTATAATTTTATGATCCATGCTTTAATTTCTATATTTATGCAAATGTTATCTCTATATATCTATGATAATGAGGGCCTCACTCTCCATGTCGTGACTTCTACAGGTCGTGGACTAGTAGCATCTGTATTCCTAAAAAACTCTTTTAATTTATCTTTGTTCATCGGTATTGAAGAATGATTATCCTTAGTAAAACAAAAAAATCCTTTGTGGGTTTTTCTCTTATTTAACCATGGCTCTATAGACTCAAATCTTTGATTGTATATACACTACACTTAGGCTATATCTTTTCTAAAACAAGGAAAAGAGCTATAATTTTTTTGTGTATTTCCTTCAATTTTCTCAAAGTACTTAAACAATAAAAAGCCTCTAAATTCCCTTGTAAATATCTTTAATTTTGGTCAAGGGATTTGGACCTATGATAATGTATACTTAAAAACACTATATATGAGATCAATAAAAACATTGTGAACACAAAAAAATGTGGTTGTGACTTATCTATTGAAGGTGTCATGATTATACCTTATTAAGACTCATTATACCCCTTGCATTTACCATTTCACTTATGGAAACCTATGAGAACTCTTTTTTAATTGTCATACATGCATTGTTCATTCCATACTTGGCATGCAAAGAGTTTTTTATCCACTTCTATCTCTTTTATCATATCGGTATATAAAGATGAAGCCAATGCATTTTCTCTTGGTTATTTTCATTGGCCCAAAGATTATATCACCTTATTCTATGATTACACCAAGCATTATATTTGTCTATGCTCTTTATGTTCAATTTGCAATACATACAATAGGTCCTAATGTTGAATTCTTCCTTTACTAATTTCATAGTATCCATGGACTTTATGGCCCCATAAAGACTCTATGCCTAAGCTTGAAGACTCTATAGTATAGATATTTTCTCTTCTAAAATAAACTCAAGACCATATTTAAGTTTCCCAAAATGAAAATCTTTAGATATAATATTTAGTCAATACTTACAAGAGTAAGCTTGTGGGGAACCTTTGGGAATTTATATTCTCCAAGATTTACATTCTTGAGAAAATAATTTTAACCTGGATAACTAGAAAATAAAACTAATTTTTTATAAAAAAGAGCATTGACATGTTTATGAATTTGAGAAACTCTTCAAACTCTATGAACTTTGAAGACTTGTATACAATGCATAAATATTGAGACCCATTTTGCAATCAACATGATATCTTGAATAGGTAGGAAAATTAGTAATTGTAGGATTTGAGCAACACAAATCCACATAAACTTGAAGATCACCTGCATACAAAAACCTGTCACAAGAAGTCAAAAGAAGAAGAGGGCAAGGGTTTGACTCAGAATATGAAGAAGAAAATATCCTCAATAATGAATAAAATAATAGTGTACAATGGATCATCCTTATAAAGGAGATCGAAAGCCTTGAAAGGCAAAGTCTAGTGCATGCAATAATCAGTTTGACTATTACATGACTAATGCATGAGTTTAGACCAACTAATGCATGTGCTTTTAACTAAAGCAAAAGGAAGTTGATATCTTAAGAAGGGAGTAAAGATTAATTAACATAATTAATACTTTACTCTAACACCCCCCCTTAAGATGAGCAATGATGCATCTACAAACAATGCAAGAAGAAAGAAAATGGGTCTCGACAACAAAGGCCTGATCAGGTACCCAAGTACAAGAAATCTCTGTAAAGCGGGGAAATAGAGAAAACCCGGTGGGAAAAACTCTACCCCAAAAAGAGATGAACTAGATGAAGGAAACTAAGCCTCCGATCTAGGGAAAAGAAGAAAGAGCATGAAGCATCTCCGAAGCATGAAGCTGCAAACACTGTCAAAAGAAACTACTGGAACCCCCACTGAAATAGTGCATGACCAGGTAGAGAAGACAAAGTCTGAAGAGCTGATCAATCAAAGAGGTGACCTCCAAAAATAGGAATTAATGAGTGTCTATATAGTAGATGATCCATCTCACCGAAATGCATAGGTGCCTAGCCATTGCATCCGCCTAGTACATAGGAACAAAAATTGAATATGTAGATCACTCAACCAAACCAAGGAAGCAATAGGAACCAACAGGTGAACCCCCCCCATAATGCTGAATGGGGTGACAAGAACACTGAAATGCAATGCCAAAAACATCTGCAAGAAGGATCAGGAACACCAATAGTGCAACAAAAAAATAAGCACAAGATAAAGGGCGATGTCACCGACACACGGCATGGGCTAATATCATGGAAGATAATCTCACTTGACAAAGGTGGATGAGCACAAAAGGAAAAACATCATAACCCCCCATGGCACTTTATAATGGAGTGCGAGTACAAACAAACACAAAGTTCTCAAAATCCTAGATATGCAGAAGTAGGCACTTTATCTTAGTGCGTTTATAGAAACAAAAATGCTACAAAAGAGAAGCATACAATGCTCAAAAGAAGGTCAAAGGAGTCTGAACCAAAAGAACAACCTAAGATACCATGTAGGATTTGAGCAACACAAATCCACATAAACCTGAAGATCACCTGCATACAAAAACCTGTCACAAGAAGTCAAGAGAAGAAGAGGGCAAGGGTTTGACTTAGAATATGAAGAAGAAAATATCCTCAATAATGAATAAAATAATAGTGTACAATGGATCATCCTTATAAAGGAGATTGAAAGCCTTGAAAGGCAAAGTCTAGTGCATGCAATAATCAGTTTGACTATTACATGACTAATGCATGAGTTTAGACCAACTAATGCAAGTGCTTTTAACTAAAGTAAAAGGAAGTTGACATCTTAAGAAGGGAGTAAAGATTAATTAACATAATTAATACTTTACTCTAATAGTAATCATGTTGATACTGATGTTGTTTAAAGATGGGTGTTTCAGATTTTGAAACTAAAGGGTCAGGTAGAGGTTTTCTCTATGTTGATGTTTTTCTTCCTAGTCTTCCATTTTACTTCCTTGAATATTTCTCTAGAGTCCTTTAGGATGATCCTTGGTTGATGAAGTCAAATGGCCATTGGTCTTCAATTTTTAACCCTTTCATTGTTGTCTCTTTCAAGTTCCCTACTTATCTTTTTGTCACATCTAACTTTGGAGTTTCTGGTATGAAGATGTTTTCATTCTTATTTCTGACACCTTTGAGGGATACTTTTCTAGTGACAAGCTTACTAAACTCAAGAAACATTAATTATATGCTTGATTTTTTGTTCTTGTGGGAAAATAAAATCTGTTCCCTTCTCAAATGACTTATCTCCCAAACTCAGAGGTTAACTTCAAGTTTTGACAAATTGATTTCAAAGACTAACCCTTTTTACCAACATTGTTGTAAGGTGGCCCATGCCAGTGCCAGTTGCTTTAACATCAAGAAACAACACCTTATTTAGAGAAAAAAAGGTGGTTATGTCTATTTTTTAGGAATGTTCTAATTACTTCGAAGTAATGCAAAAGGATGCAATTAAGGGAAATGGCTTCTATAAAAGGAACAACTACAGATCTCTTTATAACAGTCCCTAGACTAGATAAAGTTTTTTCCAATGATCATTTCTCTTGCTCCAAAAAAGTAATTATTGAAATGTTGGATACTTGTTCTAGGATGCAACAAAAACCTCTAGATTAATTTGGTTTCAAAACACCCTGACTTTGGTTTGGTATGTTGTAAATAATTGTAGTATTTTTTGTTTGTCATTGTTTCTCTCGACTGCCATGTTGTCCTATCATGCTGAATGCCTAGATTTTTATTTATTTTTGTATGAGTCAAAACCCTTTCAAAATCCCTCCTCACCTCAATAAAAATAAACTTTAAAACAAGCAAATTTTGAAAAAACTTAAAACAGAATCATAAATATCTAAAAAACAATTCATGTGATTTTCCAATCAACTTAAAAATTTAACCACACCCCCCAAGTATTAAACATATAATGTAGAGAATAATATCTAACATAATTAACATATAAACATATTTATGTCATAATACTTATATCATAATGTATCTCTCACCACTATGTAAAGAACAAAGAGAGCTTTCTACTATACACTCTTTACCAACAACCCACAAGGTCACACAAATTACATAATAAAAACTGTTGCATTAATACATACATATATACATATATATATATATACATACATTAATAATACTTATATCATAATGTGTGTGTATATATATATATATATATATATATATATATATATATATATATATATATATATATATATATACATATATACATACATATATATATATATATATACATATATACATACATATATATATATATATACATATATACATACATATATATATATATATACATATATACATACATATATATATATACATATATACATATATACATACATATATATACATACATATATATATATATATATATATATATATATATATATATATATATATATATATATATATATATATATATATATATATATATATATATATATATATATATATATATATGTATATGTAGATATATACATATATACATATATATATATACATATACATATACATATATATACATAGATATATATACATATATATATATATATACATATATATAGATACATATATATATATATATATATATATATATATATATATATATATATATATATATATATATATATATATATATATATATATATATATATATATATATATATATATATATATATATATATATATACATATACATATATATATATATTGATGCAGGAGCATCCTGGGTGTAAGAGCAATCTTGCATCACCCAAAAATATTTCTATTTTTGAATTCAATAAGGGCTATCTTGTGCAGAGCTGCTATTTATGGAAAGTTACTATTTTTGGTAATTTTTGTATGTGCTCAGAATGATCTGATTTCTTTCTTGGAGGTTCATGTTGGTCATATAAGTCTGCCAGTAAAGTTTCATTGCTAGATCAAGTGTATATTGGAAGATATTGAAGATTTTCGGTATTGGCGGCAGGGTACAGAAACTTTGAACTCAGTTTTGAAGGCTTTAGAGGCCCCGAATGAGGTTGAAAATTTGGGTGACGGGCGCTTGAGTGGGTCAAGCCTATAGAGCACTTCGTGGCGTTTCCGAAATGGGGTTATAATAGTCAATCGGGTCAACTGGTCATGACTTATGATCTTCGGAAGTCGAGTCACCTGAAATGGCGCAAAATAGTTTTCCTTCAAAATTTCTGTTCGGGTTTCAAAAGTTATTTTGAGCTGACTTTGATGTAATAAATTGAAAAATAAAATAATTCTAAGTTTGGTCGGCCCTTAGGGCTAAATTTCTGGAACCTTCTCGGGCAGTGGAAATTGCCTATATAAGGAAGGCTGTATTATTGTCTTAGGCAGTTCAGAATAGTTCTGGGTAGTAGATCTGGGTAATAGTTCGAGGCTTTGTTCTATAGAATATTGTAAGGGAATGCCCATGTGGCTTTGCATATTGTAATTCTGAAAGTTTGTAATTCCACATTTGTGGAGATAATAAGAAGCCAATTTTCTGTTCTTGCATATTATTGTTGTTTCTCTGTTTCTGTTATGTGTTTGTGGTATTAAGGGGAGCACCCTTCATCAAGTGGTATCAGAGTAGGTTTTCTTGAGTGTGTAAATAGATCGCCGACTATGAGGCAGTTTGCACCAGGACCGTGGTTAGGGTTTCAGCGCGCATCACGAAAATGCCTCCACGAAGAGAACGTGGCGGAAGAGCTGGTGTTGTGACACCTGAGGTTAGAGAGCTGCAGAGACAAGTGCGAGCATTGCAAGAAGAGATTCACAGAGGAATGAATCTTAATGTTAGAGATGAAAGCGAGGATGAAGCCGAAGAAGAATATCAAGAAGGAGAAGTTGAAATTGTGAACCAGGAGGAAGAAAGACTTTTTCGGGCGATTTCCAAGATTGGGAAAAGACCTAAGATTGAGGTTCCTACATTTTCTGGAAATCTTAACCCAGAGGAATTGATCGACTGGATCAATGAATGTGAAGAATATTTTGAGTATGAAGATGTTGAGGATCCTGATAGGGTCAAATTTGCGAAGGCCAGACTGAAAGGTCATGCGAAGATATGGTGGCAAGAGATTCAGTTGGAGCGAAATAGAAGGGGAAAGGAGAAAATCACGAGATGGGATCGGATGGTGGATAAATTGAAGTGACAGTTCATTCCTGTTGATTATGAGCTTGACCTACTGAAGAAAATGCAAATTTTGAAGCAAGCGGGAAGATCTGTTCAGGAGTATACAGAGGAGTTCTATCGACTCCTCATCAGAACAGGCCATGCCGAAGCTGATAAGGAGAAAGTTGCCCGATACCTTAATGGGTTAAGGCCAAGCATTCAGGAGGAGTTGAATCTGGTTCGAATGAACAGTATTGAGGAGGCATACCAATTTGCCCTAAAAGTAGAGGAAAAGCTAAACAAGAAGTTCGAGAGCAGACAAAACGGAAGAGGTCACGGTGGACGATCTGGTGGACGGTCATATGGTGGCCGAAATGAAGATCCGAAAAAGAAGGATGAGGCTAGTAGCAGTCAAAATCAGTGAGGAAATAATTCCAATCGCTTCCAGGATCAGAATAATAGAGATCAGAGAGGAAGAGGAAGAGGACAAGGATCTGGAAGAGGTGGCTTCCGTGGAACATGTTTTCACTGTGGGGAAGAAGGTCATAGGGCATTTGAATGTCCTCAACGCCAAGGTAGAATGGATAGGAGAAATGAAGGCCAGGCCAGAGTTGCACATGTAGATGAAGATGTCAGATCATCAAATTTTGAAGATGCTGAAAGAGGAGAAACGTTGATTAACAGAAGAGTCCTGTTGAGTGGTGAGAATGAACCTGAGCAAAGGAGGAGCCTGTTTCGCACCAGGTGCAAGTGTGAAGGTAAATGTTGTGATGTGATTATCGATAGTGGAAGCACTAACAATTTGGTGTCAGAAGAGATGGTGACAAAGTTGAAGCTCAAGAGACAGAAACACCCACATCCATATCGGATTGCCTGGGTACAGG